>OOFB01037724.1:15152-43248 GCA_900323305.1 Trachyrincus murrayi
TTCAAAGGTAAACAAACACACACACACACACACGTGGCTGCTTTGTTTCCTAGGATTCAAAATATATAAAGGCACTGCTCACTGATCATTTTTAGCCTCAGAGGTGAAGAGAACCCATACTCAGCCGCATATGCAAACACACACACACACACACACACACACACACACACACAGCCACATATGCAAACACACACACACAGCCACATATGCAAACACACACACACATGGACACACACACATAAATAGCTGCACATGCAAACACACGCACACGCACACACACACCTTACACTCTTACTAAATAGAGAATTGATTACGGCTCAGGTGAAAAAGAAATCTTTACAAACATGTCAGTTATAAAAAAACAAAGCAGAAGTGAAGCATTAAGGATCTTACACCTTCTAACGATGGTCCTGCAGATCCAGGGCCAGAGATTAGGTGCTGCATTTAAGATCAAGGGCACCCTTATCCCTGATTCATCACCGCACACACACACACACACACACACCCAACCAACTCAAACAAGGCTGCAATTATTTAGGCAGAGACTGGGAAGATTCATAGGGAAGCACTGCCGTGCTATATTTAGCATGGCAATCAACTACAATGCAGTACTCAAACAAAAAGAACGAAAAAGAGGACGTGGAAGATAACGGAGGATCGTGAAGACCCAGTGTGTCCCAGGTCAGTTTGCTCCATGAAGGATGTGGAAAGGTGGGAGTGCACAAGGTGGGGAGAACTGCACACCACCAACACCACCACCACCACCACCACAATGGCCTACTAACAACAAGCCTGACATCAAAGGCAAAAAGGGAGAGAGAGGATTTTTCCTTTTTGCTGTTGTTGTTGTTGTTGCGTTCACCTCTGTGTCCTCTGGAAGGTCTGTGGCACCGGAGTGACAGAGGATGGCCCAGAAAGTTAATTACACATTCAGCCCGGGTCTGGGAGCGGCCATTTTTCAAGCGGGAGGTGGAAGCATGTCAGAATATTTGTGTTCTCTGAATGGTTTAGTCGACATTACATTTCTAGAATACATACAATTATATATATACTGTACTACACTAAAGTACACTATACCATGATACACTACACTATTGTCCCATACTACGCTATACAACACTGTACTTCACAACACTATACTACAATACACTAAACCATATAGTACCTATAACTATACTATACACCATACCAAACTAAACTACACTATACTATACTGGTTTCAGTATTCAGTGGAAATCAAGGAATCAGAATCTTTCCTTTTTTTTTCCCTTTCTCCACATTAAATATACTGAACTAATATAATTTAGTTCAGTATACTACACATAATAGTATTATTACTCATATCTAGCATTATCTAGCTTCATTTTACTCCATAGAATATACAATACCCGTTACCCTGATGACAAAAATAGACTTACATTACGTCTGAGGCATTCTGAGAGACAGCATGAATAAATAAATCAAATAAAGCAGGGGGTGTGACAGGTTTGATTGATCAAGCTCCAATCCAATACAGGCCAATAACTCACAACTAGATCAATCACCCGGATCAATGCTGGAAGTGACTGGAATTGATTTGTTACCCCCTGTAAGAATGGAATGTGGTGTTTTGAGTATAATTTGTTATTATTACTGACCATATCACTGATACTATTCAGGTTTTTTATGATTAGTTTTTTTGTGTGCGCTGGGTTTATGATCAGGGACTAAAATATAATCAATATGTATTGTACTTTTTTTGAATCGTGCAGTGTTAAACAGTGGTGGGTGGGCTGTCTTGTATCTGGTTCATTATGACTTAAACAATACGGTCATTTACGGTCAATTAATGACATTTTTGAATCATTCCAATTTCTTGCATCATTATTGTGTCAAACTAATTAAACTCTTCATGGTCCGCAAGACAATTGCTCGCTCTTTGTCGCGGGTCAACAGGCTGAACAGCAAAGATTTCAACAGATTTTCTCTTTTAACCTCAAAAAGCCCAAACTGTCCAATAAAATAACACTTTTGTACCCGACACAGCCACAGCAATATGACAAAGTCAATGGTCTGTCAAAACAAGAGTCAAATAATCTGTTTCACACATTTCATCTTTAAAATCTCATCTTTAAAAGCAACTGTTGTCATTAGAATTACGCCACACGGTGCGCCTTTCATACCTGATGTAGGCCAGTTGTAAGGTGTCACAACACTACAAGGTCTAGGTACTGCTGGTCTGATGAGCATTCATATGATATTTATTGTAATGAAGAGCAGACTTGAGCTTTGAGACTTTGAGTGCGAACCACAGTCAGAAGAATACTCATTCATACACAGCTAGAGCACACAACTGTAGAGTTGAGCCTTGGGCCCTAGTTTTTTGCCATTATGACACAGAATTCTATGTAAGACACACTATTCTATGTACACCACACACAAAGACTCAACACACAAAAACTACTGTGCACTGTAACCATCACAATGTGGGAGAAAACTGCCACGTAAGGGCCACTTGTTATGAATGAAAACATTATGTGATCACAATACATTTGGTTGTTAAGGCTTCCCCTTGGAGACTCAAGTGATGAAAAAAACCCTGCTCTTGATATACAAACATTTCTGAGAATCTTAAAGCATAATTACAGTTTGGTAGGAGGTTTGGGTTGTGTAGTTACCTTGCCATGATGTAACTCCAAATATTGGTGAGATATCTAGACCAATAGGAATATCTTCTGTCAGTCTCTGTGCTTTGAGGGGGTCCTGTGTCACTAATGACCCATTAGTGACACAAGTTGGTTGTGTCCACCCAGAAGTAAAATGGACAGATCAGCCAACAAGTTGACCCAGTCCACTGGGTAGGCTGATCTATCCATCATACAGCTCCCATCACACTGTGACATCACACTCCCAAGTGTGATGTCACTATATTGAAATGGCTTGTAATGTCTAAACATCACACCCGTGGTAAAATAGGTGCATTTTGACGATTATACCGAGGTACGCTTTATACTAACCATACAAAATCGACATTGGCATTCCGACCAGGAGGTTAAAAGGTACAAATTACCTCCCACAGACAAACAGGTCAAGTAATTTTGAGACCTTAAATTGTCCATTGACGTGAGTGATGTGGAGGCACGTCAGCTTGTGATGTGGCCCACATCCCATCCAAGGTGTCTCTACCTGCCTTGGTCCCATGGGTGGGGGAGATAGATGGATGGATGGGTGGGTGGATGGTGTAAAATCCTAGTTCCATTAGATTCTACTTTTGTTTTAGCTGTTACAAAGCATTTGCTATTGTTATGATTAAGAGGTTGTGAATAGAGTCTTGATTCATTATATTCAAATAAATACATGAAGTTCATCCCAGACACTTTATTCTGGGTTGATATTACTGCATTATTTTTCAAACCACTTCGGAGTATTTTCTTTCTATTTATTCCCCGACGACATTGAGAGGTTTGGTCTTGAAAGTTGTCTGAGCAGCACACTAAACCCATAACACAAATGCATGACTGAAACAGATGACAATTATGGGTCAATAACTGGTAGCTTGTTCTGACACTTTCCAGACCACTAAGCACCCTCGTACACATAGCTGTTTGAAACATATTTTTTTCGTTTGCTTAATTGTTTCCTTAGAGTGGATGTGATGTTGTTACGACACTTATACAGA
Source organism: Trachyrincus murrayi (assembly GCA_900323305.1). NCBI lineage: Eukaryota > Metazoa > Chordata > Actinopteri > Gadiformes > Macrouridae > Trachyrincus > Trachyrincus murrayi. The sequence goes on from OOFB01037724.1 coordinate 18,811, forward strand.
TTGGAAGAGCCATTCTGCTATTATTGTCTGTGTAAGTGCATATGAGATGGGGTGCCAGTATACCTTTTAACAAGACACCATTAAGACGCTGCACAAGGGGAACTGCAGGAATACGTTAACGTTTATGTTATGCTAATGTTTCAAGACAGCACATGTAACTGTATTTGTAACAATCGACAATATTTGTATTTTTAAATGAGATGAGCAACAATGGCTTTACTGTGTAGAACCCCAGAACCTCAGTACTTTTTAGGTACCGACTGAAACACGTCGGTGCTACTGAGAGGCTGGACCAAGAGTTCTGTACCTATGTTTGGTTCTGGACAGCCACAAACAATGTGTACAAACAGGTCACACTGCAAACACGCTAGGCTAGTTAGCCACTCACTAACTAGGCTATAGATTCAGTATTGGAACTGAAACCAAGGCAGTGTTATTGGCAGTGGTATTAAAGGAATAATACAGGCTAAAACACTTTGACATTGTTATAAAACATCTAACATCGATTTACTATTCATTCCAGGGTTGAATTTTCCAATATGTCTAATATTGTACTTTATCGTTATTTGTCACTGGCTGTTGTGCCAGGCTTCCCGCGATCTGCTCCTTTTACCTACGTAACCCAGACTTTCACTACCCCCTCTCAACATCAGGGGGCAACATTCTGTAAATTGTACATTTAAAAATTGAATAAATTAATCAAATGTATTCTAACAATATGTATAACGCTATGATATAATATGCCACACGGGCGATCAAATTTCGCTATGTCCACTTAGAGGCGTTTGAGGATTGGGGGTCAACACACACCGTCAGCTGCTTCTCCAGTCCGCTTCTCGCACATCTTCGACATAGCGCTCTCGGATCGACCTCCATTTTACTTTACAGTCTTTCTCGCTCAGGTTAAAAACGGTTCCGATTTCCCACCAACTATTCTGGCATGCAGTCTTGGTGCAGTGACAACGTCACATCATGCAGATGGGTGTAATTGCGAACCAGCTCAAATAGTTCCTGTTTCCATCTCGCAGGACGTCAGAGCATCGAGGGAGACGTGCACAAAGGAACGCAGGATACGTGCGGCAGGCATCCTGCGTATGCGAACACGTACTTATTACAGCTTTAACTACTAGACAGACATTACTTTAATTTTGAATAATCAACTAGCACTGCTGGGCCTAAAATGAAAAGCCTCAGAGTCCTCGGCAGTAACTGTTGCCCAGAGACCAGTGATGAAGCTCAACCTACTTCTTCGTGTCCCTACACGAGGCACACTAAGAACATGCTTACTGCATGAAACAAAAGTGGTGTCCTACAGAATAAACCATTACCCATGATAGTTTGGAGGGCCATTATCAGATGACACGTCACTCAACGCCTGTCCAGACACATTCACCCTGCCGTCTGGACCTGGCTCATCTTAAATTAAGGGAACCTGGTTAATCTAAACTTAATCTAAACTGACCTTAGTTTAGATGATAGTTGATGTCCCAGAACTATCATCTAAACTAAGGTTCCCTTAGTTTAGATGATAGTTGATGCCCCAGAACTATCATCTTGTGTTCTTTATAATTCACTCCTCCAAGATTAAGCCACAGACCACACGAGCCCTAAAAAAAAACCTTGCTTAGCAAAAAGTGCTCGCTCACTCCAGAAAAAAAAGTCACAAAGCTATTTTCATACACACATAAATGCAGCCATCAACGCAGTGCTCCTATTCTAACTCAGCCTCCCGAATACCACATTTCAGCTTCTGCAATATTTTTTCCAAGTTGATTGTGTCCAATAGTTTTCTAGTCCACTTCCATATTTTAAAACCTTGTTATTCTGCAAAACCCTTCAGAGTAGTACAGTAGAGTGAACTCTGGAGGTTTCAGAAAACAAGTGGCTCCAGTCATGCAAATAAAACCCCTCTATTCCTCTGATAGAAGTCGACAGGCTACATGCTGATTGGCTGGCCTCTCGCTCCCTCCTCGGTGGAGAGACTATACGATTGCATGAGCCTTCATGTTTTATCCCGGCATTGGGCCTGACTCACCTAGCGGCCATCATGGTTCTAGATGCTAGCTGAGTGGGGGAACTTAATTTAGCCAGCTAGTGTTTAGAACCAAGATGGCCGCTAGGTAGGAGACAGAGAGCTGTTTTTTGCACTCAGTAGAAATTCCCCTTACATAAATTCAATTTACTTGGATTATAATTTTTTTTTTGCACGTCGGGGTAATGTAGGTTGGAACTTAACATCAGTTTGTGGTATTGAGAATAACAGATTTAGACCAATCTGTTTCAGATGGGCAGCTTGATTGGTAGGTCAGTTCTGTTGTGTATGTCAGGCAATCTTGGATGACAATAATTGCAAATGCATTTTACTTTTGGGAAATGTGCTGTCAGTGTTGCTACGTATGCAATACTCTCATCTCACTCTTACCGTATTTAATTCAGGTAATGTTGCTGTCAAAACGAAAGGTGTGCTTGTTGTCAATCCTGTCAAAGTTAAAATGTGTGATCTCTATTAGGCTTGTGGATGTGGCATTACTCACTCTTATTTGAATTCAGTCACTCATTAAATCAACGAGTTATCCACTGGAAAGGAGAGCTAACGGTATCTTCAACAGCTCAGGTATGTTTGATTGATGAATGCAAGGGAAAAGTGTTAATTATTCAACAATTCAATTTGACGTCTTAATTATTCAATGAAACGGTGTGACCTTTAACTTCATTAGTGTAACGCTGATCTCTGAGACTGAATACATCCGTCCTGGCCATATATTCACTGTGTATCCTGTACATTAACTACATAGGCCATGGAAAAAGACAGACAGTTACTAGCCAGCAATACTGCAGCAAACTACAAATCATTTAATGGTTACTTTATATTTATCAGTTTAAATTATAGCAATTAACCAATCCAGTGCGTTTGTGATGTAACTAGGCTCTGCAGGGCAGGTACTATCATTTAGACAACATTGACTACCAAAATGGTCCCAAATTTCCCGTCTGGGAATAATAAAGTACTTCTTATATAAAGTAAATCTTATCTTACATTTATATCATATTATATATTTTAGAATAAATAATATGTGAAATGAATGTGGCCAGGTCGGTTGCCTTCATTTTAGTTGATATATACTGTATATATACAGTGCATATATATATATATACACACACACACACACACACACACACACACACACACACATATATATATAAATAATAAAGCATTACAGTAAGTATAACAAAGTAAAACAATTGTATAATACAATTAGTAGGACAAAGTAGTAGGACTAAGATAACATGCATGTATGTATGTATGGATGTATGTGTATATGTATGTAGTGTGTGTGTGTGTGTGTGTGTGTGTGTGTGTGTGTGAGTGTGAGTATGCATGTATGTATGCATGTATGTACTGTATGTGTATATGTACATGCATATGTATGGCTGACTGCGATTCTCTGTGCTGCGTCTATTTTTAGGCTGTTAGTCTCATGCATAACAAGTGTCCCAGAACTTCAGACTCCCGTGGTTGACGGGTCCTTTTCACTCATGGTGTGAACACGCTCGGCAGCTGATAAAAACATAACTCATCGGAAGTTCAACACAGGGCGACCCACAGAGGAAGGGGGGGGGGGGGAGAGGACACCGGGATGAACGCAGGTCCACATTCAGGAAGGAGATGGAGATACAAGATGAGGGGAAGACGGAGAAGCAGAGGACCTGATGAGGAGAGAGATACAGAGAGAGTGGGAGACACAGATGAGAGAGTGAGCTATAAGAGAGAGAGAAATGAGGTACAGAGAGAGTGGGAGACAGATGAGAGAGTGAGATACAGAGTGAGTGGGACAGAGATCAGAGAGAAAGAGAGTGTGAGGCATTGATGAGAGAGTGAAATACAGAGAGTGAGAGACATATGAGAGAGGTGCAGAGACAGAGAGATGAGAGTGTTTGATATGAGAGGTGTGTGAAATGGCTCCGGAGTTACGTGCAATAGAGGAGGAAAAAGCTTGTAGCGGGAGTGAGAGAGAAGAGGAACCTAGCTAGAGAGGAGGACCTGCACGCCATCTTGGAAAGATAGACACAAGCTTTATGTGTGTGCCATATGTGTGCTAGTGTTTGTGTGTAGTGTGCGTGTGTGCTCGTGTCTGTGTATAGAGTGTGGGTGTGTGTGCGTGTGTGTGTGTGTGTGTGTCAGCACGCGAGCAAGAAAGATGGAGGGCAGAGAAAGAGAGAGATGGCACAACATCTGAGAGTGGAAAGCAGTTCTACCCGTCCCATACTCCCCTCCCACTCACTCTCATTATAAACGAGTTCTCCTTCTCCTCGCCAGGTTTCCCGGGAGCGTCCGCTCAGGAGAGCAGGCTGCTGCTATTGTTATTGTTGTTGTTGTGGAGATCATTTCTACATTTGAACCACACACAACACCACCGACTGTCTCTTGTCACTCTACTGCTTTCTCTCTCTCCTCTGTCTATCTGTCTCTCTCCTCTGTCTATCTGTCTCTCTCTCTCCTCTCTCTCTCTCTCCTCTCTCTCCTTCTTGTTTGTTGCTAAGAGACATATGGATATCATACATATATTATATCCACACACACACACACACACACACACACACACACACACACACACACACACACACACACAGTAATATATAATAATTCCCCAGGTGAATGACTGCTTTAAAAAAAATCTACAATGCAAAACAAAAATGCTGTGAATTGAAATGCCTATATCAGGCAATTAAAAAAAAAAATCTAACAATTATGAGAAAGATCCTCGGATGAAGGCCGTTAAGATTATGATCGCTTGTAAGATTTAAGCTATCCTAAACGCTTGTTGGTTGCTAAGAAACATATGGTTATGTACAGTAATGAGGGAAGCCATTTCCATAAAATCAATTAAGGTGGCCGGGTTACATATTTCCAACATGGTGAACCACTCCCTTGGTATCCTTTGGCTTTTAGCGTTAAAACATGTTCTGAGTTAAAGATCATTTTATTCTCAATAATAGCTTTGTTTTCTGCACAAAGTGATTGGCCAAATCCAATTTTGTTGCCTCCCAGATAAAGACGAATCATGAAATCCACATAATATTCCATAAGGACCATCTAAAAAACACTTAGGAATTCTCAATGTCTGCCCACATTTAACACAGTTACATTATTGATAACTTTGAAAAAAATCAAATACTTAAAAATAATGCCGTTGTAAATCTCCCCCTGGCTTTATTGCCCATAATGCCCTCCCCTTGAAGGTGCTGTGCCCCCCCCAGGGACCCATCTCTTCAGTGGGCCCCCCTACCGCCACCACCATGACTCAGAGGCCCTGAAGACCTTGGCTTGCTCAACCACCATTAAAATACAGAGCTCCCTGCCCGCCCGGGGAACAGCAGCAGGGCAGAGAGCGCTTGACACAGACGGAGCGAGCTGACGGGCTGGCGGGGCCAGCTGGAAGGACCAATTATAGAATGGAAGGGAAGTGTGAGGTGTGGGGGGTGTGATAACGTGACGCCTCACGGACACCTTCCGCAGAATAGTTAGCATGGTTAGCCACGACTGCGTCCATAACTGGGTGACAACATGACCGCGTTTGTGGGGCAACGGGTGGGGAGACGAAGAAGCTAGCACGGGGCCTGGCTCCTACCGCCGCCCCCTGGCAGATTGGTCTATTCACTGAACACTAAATCACTGAATAATAATTCAATTAACTTTATTTCAGTAAAAAAAAATTAATAAAGTACAATACAAGTACAAACAGTACAGAAATATGTAGAAGATCATGGCACCTCACAAGTCCACAGCGATTAAAACACATAGACGTTTCTAAAAACAAGAGGGATACCTTGTGTCACTGTGTAGGCTGAGTTAAAGCCATTATGATTAAAGTTTCTGAATCAACTAGCCGACACATTTATCATGAAATTCCTCAACACAGCATGAAAGGTGGGAACATTACCAGTCACAAACATATGACTTGCAGCATTTGTCCATCTTGGGAGATTCTGAATGCATCATTAAACGCCACCTGGAGCTTTTTAATTTTCGCTTCACTATAACTGCACCACAGGTGGGCTTGCATGGAGTGGAGTACAGTAGGCTTTAAAAAGAGCAGTTGTAACATGATCTGTACTCTGTACACACATGTCATTTGCGTGCCAACATATCGGCTTGTGCATACAGTTTGCAACACTGCCGCTGCACATCGTCCTCATCACATAAATCATTCCTGATGATATGACCCAAACATCTTACTTTGTTCACCACATAAAGAATGAAGGAAAATGTAGCTTGTGATCCTTGGTTTTTGCAGTCACGATAACACTCTTTTTGGAGTAAAATGTGATTTGTCATGCTGCACACCATAACTTGAGCGGACTCTGAGCAGTTGCCGTAAGCCAGCACTACAAGGAGACAGGACGACTTAGTCATCTGGGTACACCAGATGGTTAATAAGACTATTCCCCACCATACATCCAGTCTTACACTCTTAACCTTTTAGAAAGATCATCCATAAAAAGATTGAAGAGGACAGGTGACCTCATTGGTCACTAGGAAGGGTGCGGATATGCTCTGACCCCATCTAGCTTGCATGGTTTGATGCGAATACCAAAAATGCAAGATCCTTGTCAAATATGGGGAGACCTCTCGCTCTTGTAGTTTAACAAATGATTTACCATGATTCATCTGGTTAAATGCTTTGGACACATTAAGGAAACATAAATATTGTCATGTCTTCTATACTTATTTAACAACTTCCTTCAGTGCATAAATACACAAATCTGTGCCGTGTTTACTTTTAAAAACAAATTGATTGTCAGTGGTTATTATGTATTCTTGAAGCCTATCCAAGAGAATTATTTGTAATACTTTGGAACATATGCTAGCCAGGAAATTGGTCTGTCATTTTCTATGCTGGATATTTTACCGGTTTTGTCTTTGACAACATAGCACTAATAAGACAAAATAGAGTCAGGTAGTGTGCCATGCATTAATAATCCAGAATAACATATAGCAAGTACCACTGAGATCCTATGGCTAGCATATTTCAGATGTTCTGCTGTTATTTGATCAAGGCCACATGCTTTGTTCACTGCCAGTTTCTCAATGGCATAGCACACTTCAGCAGGTCTAATAACCACACCATCCTTGCAAGAAACATCACCAACATTAAATTCATCACTCTTGACACAGTTCAAACTATCCCTTTAATGTTTTCTGCAGAGTTCAGCAATATGTTAAGACCCAGTAACCCCTTCAATACTAAATGGCAAGGGCATCTTACTGTACTTCTTCATAGAGTTCATAGACATTATTCTGCTGAAACTTTTTGGCCATGGAGTTTGCCCTCATGGCCTGCTCATTTATTTAAATAAAGCGTACAGCATATTTAAATCTAAAGTTTCTTGTGTTCACCATCCTGGCCTTATGGTGTTTAGACCTTTTTTTGGCAGAATGATTTACTGCCATAAAACAATTCACAATTTTATTATACATTATACATAGATCATTATTGTGGCTTTGGTTCTTACAGTTAATTATAATGCTGTAAGTCATCTTCTGTGAACCTCAAAGTGTTGACCAAACAGGGAGTTATTATCAGCGTTCATATCACCAACAATTATACACGGTCCAAACTACGTTTTTTTTATGTCCACGACAGTTTCCACTAATATACACTTATTGAAAGTCAGTTTTAATCTGTATTAATACAGTCCATGTGCGTTACACCCACACCGGAGCTTTGACCTGCCTTTTACTGTTGTAGAGCTAGCAGGATACACTTCTAATCTAAGCGATATCCATTAAGGACATTTTGAAATGTGACATATCCAGATGTTTTAGTTAGGCTACTGTCTAGGGCAAGGTGGGGTACTTTGTAATTCGCCAATTGTGTAGAAATACTGACCAATAGCTCTATTGAGAGGAGTGGTGCTGCTCGACGGTTTCGCTTGAAAGCCCCGTCTCCTGGGCAGGTATACACCACTAGACACACGGGACTCATAGCGTCTCCTGGGCAGGTATACACCACTAGACACACGGGACTCATACCGTCTCCTGGGCAGGTATACACCGCTAGACACACGGGACTCATACCGTCTCCTGGGCAGGTATTAACAACGTGGGGAACACGTGGTGAACTCCGCCTACCCGGGCCAGCCACTAAACGTTGGCGAATGAACCAATTTTATACAGCCTCAACAACAATGCACAACTGCGCAAATAAATGCATGGGAAACACTGCACTTAGAAAAGAGAGCCTATTAAGATATTCATCCTCATTTCTGTAACTTTCATAAGGAGTGTACACATTTCCAACTATAAACACATTCTAGCCTAATCACACGGATCAGTGGATGATATTTTTTATTCCAGAGAATGGCCACTCCCCCTGGTATTCTGCCACGCACTATGCCCATGCTTACATCTGTCATGGACTCCATTTAACAGAATTAAGTGTATCTAGGTCTCCTTTAGCTAACAAAGTCTCTTGTGTACAAAAAATATCAGCGTTCTCCAGGAGCCTGTCAATAACAATGCAAGTCACGCGAGTTATATGACACAACTCTAATAGTCATGAATCACGATCATATAGACCAGGGGTCCTCAAACCCCGGACTCCGGTCCGGATCCGGACCGAACCACAACTGTCTCCGGACTATTTTTCATGTATTTTCTGCGAGACATCGCCGCGATGCCACGCGTCAAAATTCTCCGAACGTAAATGTAAAAGTAAATCTTTACGGACCTTTAAGATTTGTAATTGAGGACCCCTGATATAGACACTGCAGCAGACACCCTAGCCCCAGGCACACGCACATTCCTTGCGGCAGTAAGTGCGTTTACATCCTGTGGCCCTGCAGTAGCCCTGGGTTTGCGGCCCTCATAGAAACGGCATAGAAAAAAGTCCCTTCTGACCAAAGCTGTGGGCCACACATCTCGCCCACCTCATTAGTTACTAGGTATACTACTATACCTAAAGGTAATTCACATGAAAACCAATGCTGAATCCTGTGCAAGGTTTATTAGTAATCACCTCTCCACTGCGAGTGGATGAGGTGTGTTATCCCCTACTCTCACTATGTAAAGCACTTTGAGTGCCCTGAAAAGTTCTATATAAATGCAATGAATTATCTATTGATATATGATCTATATGATAGAAGAGGAGTGAATAGAGTGATATTCTAAGGAACATTAGCCATTACAGTAACAGTTAATGCCACCGGAAATTGTGTTCCACTATATTGACCGAGATGTTTTTGATGGCCATTTGGAAACAGTCATTCATTGGGTGAACCGTCACCAAAGAGCAGAGCAATTTCCTGTCCAATATAACCGTGTAGCTAATCATTTGTGCGATAGAAATGGTCAAAATAATCTGGCCAAAGTGTATCTGACTGAACAGAGAGGCCTCTTAGAGGGCTAAGTGCTAATGTCTTTTAGACCTGCCGCATGTAGAGGACCAGTCTGTTATTAGCTATCACGTCCTTCAACAGTTGGGCATGGGTTCATGTCTTTCTTTCTGAGACAGAGAGAAAGAGAGACAGCGAGAGAGAGGAGGGAGAAAGAAAAAGTAAGTGAGAGAGATACACAGAGAGAGACAGAGATCGTAAGCGGTGTGAAAGACCGAGAGGCTGATTGGTTGAGCTCAGCAGGAAGTAGATTCAGAGGCTCCGCCTTTACGACTGCGATTTAAAGAGAACGGGGGTCGTAGCTGACGGCAAAGTATAACATTCATTATGGAATTATTACTTGAGTTATAGGGCAATAAGTGGAATCATTTCGAGGATTGCACCCTGCTGCATAAGTACTGGAGAAGCAATGGGATCCAAGCGACAGCTCATAACGGGGAGAAAGACAATATTTCCCCTGTCCCCTGTTGAATTTAATTAGTTTGTATAGTAGTAGTTGAGCAGAATTTCATTATTTCTTGATACACATGTAATTAACATTTAGATTTAGCACACGTATAAGATGCAAATGTGGTTGTAATACCCATGTGAGCTAACTAACCAACTCAAGCTTACTTTGTTAATGTCAACATGAAATCTGATGAAGAGCCAACTAGCTAACCCCGGCTACTGTTGTTAAATTAAGATCTCGTGAAATTAAGATCTCGTGACTCGTCTGGTCTTCAAAGAATCTACGTGAATATGAATACATCATGTGGTTTTAGGGTCATTAGGCTGGTATTGTTATACAACTGAACAGGACATGAATGGAGTATGGGGCATCTCTCGACGAGAAGAAAAAAGATGACAACACAACGAATTGTCTAATTAGGTTGAATGGAATCTGTCATGGAGGTTATTTAAGTACATTATGTGAGTATTATATGGCAGGGAAACGGTCATCCTACCAGCCTCGTGGTTCTGATTCCTACAGCTGCTCTCAACTTCAGAACTCCTGTTGCTTTTTTAGAAACGCGGTCATTTAGCACTTTTTGCAATTTAGATTCCATGCTTCGATTGTTCTCACTTGCAAGTCGCTTTGGATAAAAGCGACTAAGTGTAAATGTACGGCGTCTCGAGTGATCGTTCACAGGGAGACAAACAAGAGACTAGAGCATATTTCACTGTTGCTTTTCTTCGAGACATAATCTCTCTACTTTTAGCCCTCGTCAACCTGAAGTCAGCCTGGCTCTCCCTTCACGTACGGCGGGACATTTATGTGCTCAATCTAGCGTGGCCTTTAACCCGAGGTGGTCCAGTGTGTCAGCAGGGTGATGTTCATCCAACATGCTCCTCTGAGTGAAGCTGCCGATTGCTAGCAACTCATTACTCCATGAGCGTGTGTGTGTGTGTGTGTGTGTGTATGGTGTGTGTCTATGTGTATGTATTGATTTAATCGCCATGTCCGTGGCTCTGTGTAATCATGATTCAGGGAAGATAACAAGTGCTACATCAACATTTTCACTCATCCCTGACCCCCCCTGGCCGTCCTTGGGTCAAGTTAGTAAAATCACCCCCATTTAGGGTTGTCATCGGTCTGGATTTATTGGGAATAATATTGTGAGAGAGTGCTAAGTTGTGTGTTTCTCTCTGGCGCCTCGGCTCGCCAGAGTTCATAAAATGTGTGCATTTTCCTCATCTTCATCTTCATCTTCTTCACGTTTTTTTTAAGCCATCTTCATTGTGGCTAATTTTGGTCAGAAATATGATTACGCCAGAATTGTGTTCATGAGTTTATTTGCTGCTAAGTGTTAAGAGCCTCAAGAGCCTTACCAAGTTTTGAAATGTACTGGTAACACTTTACAATAGGGGTACATTAATTAACCATGAATTAACATTAGTTAATGCAGTAATAAGCATTATTATATAGCATTAGCATAGGGGATAGGGTTAAGCTTAACCCTAACCCTATTAAATCATTTAAAAATAAATACCTTAGTTAACATGAACACCATTAGTAAACATGAACACCATTTGTAAATGATTACTAGACCATTAGTTAACTGTTAGTCAATGCTTATTCCCACATTAACTAATGTTAATTAATGTACCATTAAATTGTAAAATGTTAGCAGTTAACTAAAATAAAAAATGATGTACCACTCTCTTCTATAGTATTCAAACTAAACCTATGTATAAATGTAGAAAAAAATGGAATCATGTTTGGTAGAACTAACAAAACAACAATACTGTATCATTCGTATTGTTTTAATGAATGGGCTTTGAATTGTTTACCTTTACAGGCATCACATTCATTTTGATAATGACATCATTAGCTGCTTTCACCCTGGAGTAACATTGGACTAACTACATCCCATAGCGCATCAGTTTGAACTCACAGCTGATGACGTCATACTCCATGTGAGAGATGTGAGAAGAGAACAGCTTTAAAAACACCCCCATTTAGTTTGAATATTAAACACCCAGAACGGTGGTAGGAGGGAGTGTGAGGGAGTGTAACTAGTCATAATCTCACAACTGTGAACATTCACTTGAAGGACCGTGGACTTCTCCCTCTCCGAAGCCATTTCATTAACGCAGCTAGAAACTTCCAAGCCGATAGCCTGTTCTTCATTTCGTGTGCGTGGCGAGTTGCCATGGAAACAAGGGGAGAAAGGCCACGGAGGTAATAAAGATCCAGGCAAAACAAAATGAATTAAAATTGGGCACAAAATAAGATCCAATGCGAATCACAGTTGGCATACGACATCTGAGCAATGCAAGGATAATACTTTTTTTTTTTTTTTACAATTCTTAAAAAAAATACTTCCCCTTTTGTGGTTACACAGACGACCACACAAGAGTGTGATGGTCCAGATCACACAGTCTCGTTTTATAAATATCTGCGCAAACATACATGAAAGCAGTTTCTCTGGCATGGAGGAAAGCATACATTGGTTCTTCACACAAGCTATGGCTGTTTTTTTTTGGCATACAGATTAAAAATACTGTTTGAAGAGATTCACGCTTCGCTAAATGGAGGTGTGAATATAAAAAAAAACAGCAGTGAATATTAATAGGACCTTTTAAACTCCACACCACAAATGTATGCCATTATCTTTTGCAATTGGTTAGTCTTATGCAAAAATGAGGAAGATTTAGATTCTATGTGGACAATACCTAATTAAATAATTTTGCAATACATTTGGTTTTCATCCATCGGAAGATATTTTTTCTTTGGCTGCTCTTAGACGGAACTCAGATTTTTTCACCATATTGAACAATTCTTCTTTGATGATGCCCAAAAAAGTCAATTTGTCGTTCTGTGCTTATGAATACTTGGATGAACAGAAACTCGGATCACAAGCACAAAATAAGGAATAGCGTGTGTGGTAGTGCAGCAGTGTGTAAAGACTAGTGTACATTGGCCCGGCCTGTTGGTGCCTAGGGTAGGGCTGTTGGCTCCCAGCTTCAGGGACCCAGGGTGGACTCTCAACACTGGTCGTCCTTCCAGCTCCTTTAAATGTCCTCACATACAACAATCTAGGGCCCATGGGTGTAAATGCAATGGATGTGTATGTGAACCTGCCCTGAGTTAAGCCACACACCTGACATACCGATACAGTGGGAGGAACCAGGTGAGACTTCCTGCAGCGTAGTGAGGACACCGGGGCATCCAACACCCACACTGTGGGGACATTGTAGGGACTGCAGTCACCAGCCGAAGACAAGCACGGCTCCCACACCCAGAATGGAACCAACACCCGTCCCTGGTTCCCACCACCATAGAAAAACACTTACACTAAACCAATTAAACAAATGAATGAATAGTATTCAATTATGTAAAAAGTTGGTTTCAACACCACTGTGTGTGTGTGTGTGTGTGTGTGTGTGTGTGTGTACGTCTGTATGTGTGTGTATGTGTGTGTGTGTGTGTCTGCACGTCTGTATGTGTGTGTGTGTGTGTGTGTGTGTGTGTGTCCCCGCGCTAGTGCACATGTGTTACCGTTACGTATGGGCTGCTGCTACACTAGACAAAGTGCTAATCGATAAAGCGTTGAAACTTGTCTTTTGTTTAACTCATTCTGCTCCCTCCTCTTGAGTCTTTAATTAACAGGTCGCGAAGCTGCTCTTCACACGTCTGCATGTCGGGGAGGTGCTGACACCGCAGAGCTCGACGAAATCCACTCAAACTTCATTGATAGCAAAAGGGAAAAAGAAAAAAACGGCTGCAGAAACAGAAGGACTAAGGTATGGTTGACGTAGAAGGGAGGACACGTACAAGAAATCTGGGAGATGTGAGAAGCTCTAAAAACTTTACTATTTAGTTAAAGGAATAATACAGCCTAAAACACTTTGACATTGTTGTAAAATGTCTATTGGTGATGTACAACGCACCCCAGGTCCTATTTTACCCTTTTGTGTAGTGTTTCACTAAATGCTTAACTAGATTTCTGTAGACGCTACTACGTCACACAGAGACATTGCTGCAGTAGTTACAATGGGGTTTAATAGGAGAGTATGTCTACAAATCGCTGTAGCATCAACCATAAGTATCAGATAGTTCAATTCCCAAATGACAACAACTTCTGGTTCTGTCACTGGGTTCTGAATGAATTATGAATTAATTCATAATGATACTCCATAATGTAGGGTCCTTCTTTGGCCTCGCAACCATAGTTTAGCATTCGCACGAAAGTCTATTTAAATAATACGGCCATGGAAGTGCATGTGCTCAGCTGGAGTCCAGCTATGATCCAGCATGTGATCAGCTAAGAGAAGTAAAGAGGAAAGAAAAACAGCCTTTCAAATGTCTGAGTCATTTTAGTCCTTTAATAGTGCACTATTAAAAGCCCACGCTTACAATTTGACAAAGCTTTCATTTTGGTCGCCGTCATATTTCTTAAGGCCAATGCCATGTGTCGATCAATATTCATATTGCACATTTTTAGCAGTGGTATTCTTAGCAAACAAAAACAGGATGTGCAAAAAAAAAATGCATAACTTCAAACTGAATTCATTAATAAATTATAAATTAAATTAATCTTGAGGTATGTTCAACATTAATCCCAACATGTTGATGTTTGGCTGATCAGCCAAACCCTGACCGAATGTATAACTTGTCCAATCAGGTAACTTCACTAAGCGTATTGAGTCACCTCTATGCAAATGACTCGCAATGATCATCTGGATTCAACGACCAGGAAATCCTGGTCGTTGTGCTGCATGTGATTTCCCATTAACCTTCCCACTATTGGAGACATTGACCTTTGTATGTGCATGAAGACATGCAGGGATACACGATGCCCGTACTGCATGGCATGCAGACTCGGTCTCCTGTGACGGGTCCTTATGTCAGGACCTTAGGGGAGGAAACCACCACTCACGTATTCATATTTACCTGCAGCTAATTAGCCTGTTGAATGAGGTGTGACTGATGAAGACATTTTCAGCGAGACCAGGATCATCGCTATGAGGTCTGACCTTAGAAAAAAAAACCTTAGATTCGTCCTAACCCTATTGTCCTTTTTTGTGGATTTTGGCATATATTGCTAAATATTGGAACGCAGTGCTCTGGTTGAGCGAAACATGGTGCACAGTTCTCAAGAAAAGGGAATAAAATACTAAATTGCTAACAATAATGTGTGTCCTGTTTTCATTTGTTTGTTTTCACATGATTATCAAGTGTATAATTGATTGGATTATCCAAGTAACATTTTGCTAAGGCTTTGAGAAAATAAAATGAAAGAAAACAATCTGACTTTGACCCAAGTACCCAAAGTGTGAAATGAACACAAGTGTAAGTAAAGCATATTTGTATATCAACTGCTCTCATTCGAATGTAATCTAAAATGAGAATACGCTACCTCAATTCAATGACATTATAATGATCTTGTCTGTTTATAAAATACAAAGGCGTGAATCATATATCTACAATGTGTGCACAATTTAAATATTTGCTCCTCCACCAGCAGCAGAGCAGCTGTATCCTGAAAAGATAAATAAAAAAAATAAAAAACAGCACCAGGAATTCCAATGAGATTTCTTCAATTGCATGATCGTCTTTAAATCTAATCAGAGCTCCGTACACAGCCGTAAACGCTCATCTGTAAAAGCTCAGAAATCGAATGAACATCGCGACGAGCGATCACTCCGACCAATGCGCCCCCATTCATATTGGAGAGGCGATAAGTGTGGACGTGTATCGGATGAAACGATGATCAATTTGGACCAGACAGTTTGGTACTTCTCTGTGAGGATGTGACCTACTGTCAGAGCTAAGTAGAGCAGAGTGCATCACAACCCTACGGCGGATCAAGTTTTAAGGGCATTGAAATCAACCCGGTGCCCGGTGACACAAAATGAAAAGACAGAAATGAAACAGTCCATATTTTAACATTAGTTGTGGTGTTGATTAACCTCTGTTGATTAACTACCACCCCCTTAGTTGAGAATGTCCGCCTAATTAAATATATCAGCCTATAACTCAGTACCTGTGATGACAGTGGTATCATTGTAAACGTTACACCTGGTTTATGCAGATATTCTAATAAATCCATATGCTCACAACTTTTCAATAATAAATACTCTTATATGTATAATTATTAATCATTTCATCTAAGAGGTTAACCTTTACAAGCCATTTAAAAATCTACCCTGTAGTGAGCGCACAAGTGCATCATCGATAGATCAAACCTACCAGCCAGTGGGCCGTCCGATGTGCCCATTTAAACGTTTACATTCAAACATACTGAAAGACGGAGGACAGTTGAGGAGCAGGAGGTTCCTTGGGTGTCAGGCAGATACAGCACCCAGACAGCCACATCATTACATAGGAACATAATGTGCCGTAATGACAGCGCGATTTCATTAACACCACAATGTTAGGTCGTTAATTCAAGCGATGAAGACACTAAGCTATAATTTCTTACTTTCCCCCACCATTTCTAGCAAGAGGATTTGTTAATGCGCATGGGGGACAATTAGAACTATGGGCATTAGAACAACTGGTCCAAAGCTGAAGTGTTTTTGTCATTCAAGTAATGTAGCCCAGCAATCATCATTGGCGATTTTCATAAACGCCAAAAAAACGGCGGTGCTGTTCTAGGGCTTTAAGGAAGGAGGAGGAACCCAATCAGAAATGTTGTATTGTACTTATTATATTGTACTTATTATATACTTATCATTTCAACCTGTTACCTATTTATATGTTGCTTTTACGTTACAAATGTTCACATTTTATGTCCGTACATTGAGAGTGCCTGATAACCGGCTCATTATCGTGCATAGAGAGCATAAACTCATTATAGTGCATAGAGAGCATAAACTCATTATAGTGCATAGGGAGCATAAACTCATTATAGTGCATGCAGTATAGAATAGTTAATAAGAAAAGCACATGGAAGTAATTATCCACAGCCCGTTTGGCTATGAATAATTACTACATATTACTATTACCGAACTAAATGGGGAGGCCGGATAGTGTTGTGGTTCGAGGGTTCAACTGCTAGCCAAGAAGTACTGGGTTCGATCCCCCACATCCGCAGTCTAACCTGTCGCTTTGGATAATTGGATAATGGCATCTGCTGAATGGCAAAATAAATCAATAAAAAAAGAAAATTGTAAATGCACTCACCCTAGTGAGCCCCAGTGACACGAGCCTTGACCCGCTGCTTACCAAAGGAGGCAATGGCAGCCGACAACGAAATAGAAGATGCATGAAATGCGGTGAAAAATAACTGCTCTCAACAAACTTCCTTTACCCCATCTGGAGTGTCAGTGGGGATTACTGCAAGGACTACAAACAAAACAAGCAGATAAGAACACAAACAAACACATATACGTAAACAGTTAGCGTGCAGATTTGCTGTCATTAGGTAAACTCATATTATCCACTGTGCTATTACAACCGATAAAGGCAACGGGACAAGTATATGTTTAAACGACGTTTGTCCTAGAGTGTTGTCGGTATTGCGTGTGCAATATGATGTTTGCAGTAAAAACATGTGTACAACGACCGTGAGAGACAAGTTTCCCTCTCAATTCCCATCAGGATGATTGGCGGGTTACAAGGACATGCCTGTGCTGTCAATTGCTGCTAACAACCATGGTAGAGTTTTACCTTGACAAAGTACATCAACATACAAACAGGGCCCTGGCACTTGCTGAATGGCTTTTCAAAACAATAGCGTCTCCAAGGCCACTGGCCCCTGTGGGCCAATTCACAAAGTTGGTCACGTGCACACGCGTACACATGCAACAGCAAGGGGGTGGGGCAAAACAGCAGAAGGGACAGAGACAGAAGACCCAGGAAACCCTGCTGGGTGGAATTAACCGTAGCATAAAGTGTGTGTGTGTGTGTTGTGTGTTGTTAGGCTATTGCAAGAAAATATGTAAGTAGTCCAATAATATTTCCCTAATAAGGCTTTTATTTTGAAATTCGTAGTTCAATACCCTCATGAGCCATGCTTGTAATAACACAGCCAGTCTCATGAGATAATAGTCTGTCTTGTGGTCCAAAAATTGCACGTGAAATATTAATGAATGCCAACATATAGGGAGTCAATACAAATAGGAAAGTTGCTGACAGCGTGTCATTTAGAAACAAAGTGTTTCCAGAGAAGCAGAATGACTTCCATTATTTAGAGTCGCTTGCATAATAAACTGTAGCAAGGCCATTCATTCCCATAATGAGTGCGGCGTAATCGCCCGCTGCAGTAATAGAAATATGACTGTACATATAAAAATGGGGAGTACAGCCTCAGTTTTAGAGATATGACGGGTTATTAAAAGAAAAATATCCATTGGGGCGCAATTAAATTAGATTAGCGTTATCACCGCTGTTGTATATCAGCAATTATTAAGGCCGTCATCGGCGAAGGAAATTACCTTGGTAATGAATGCTTATTAAGGGAAAAAAGACAATGTTGATGTTATGATGTTATGTCCTGTATAGGAATATTGTGGCGGTGAATCAGGTATTGTGCCCGTATCGAAGGCCACATCTTCTCGCTGTACTGCCTCCTATTGTGAGCAGTATTGTGAATGTAATTGTGATCATGTAATTGTTTGAGAACAGAAGACAGGAAGTAGCAGCACTGTATCAGAACGCTGCGTTCTGCAAAGCAACACATCTATATATAGAACCCTCCCTCAATCTATGGAAAATTAGGCCAGGGAACAGAGATTGTTGGAGGCTGCTGTTAACTAAAGCACCCATAAAGTTCTCCTTCGATTTTTTTACTTTACTTTATTGGTAATGGGACACCTCCAGGTTGCACACCTGTCCCGACGCATTAGTATCAGGAGTCTCCGCTGCTTCATGTTCCACTCCCGGAGTGCTTTAGCCGTTCTAATTGACATGTTTATGGTTATGTGAACTGACATGTTATGGGATACTGTTGCACTGCCCATCTCGTTGTTCCAGTACATCTCAGAACCGCTAGGACTGAAGTCACCTTTTGGCGATTTATTAGAGATGCATTCGATTATTTAGTATGAGGTGAATTATATTTCCAGATGAAGATCAGATTACGATGACCCTAGGACTCAAGACAACGGTCACTCATTTCTGTGACACCTTTCAGTGCTTCCTCATGAACGTGGACGTGTCCTTTCAAGTGTGCCTAAGTGCATGTGAGTGTCAGACACCAGTCAAGCTCTGCTAGACATGTACATACAGTAATTACAGACTAAATTACTATATTCATGGATGTACAGGGCTTTTGTGTACGTGATGTATTGGTCCGGGCATCGCTGATACTCTTGAACCATTTCCGATGTGTTCGCTCACGGCAATTAAAAGCATGTATTTTAAAAGCACTCAAACAATTACACATACATACTTACGCTGGAGTGATTATGAAATAGCTCATCTTCTCACACACACACACACACACACAGACACCTCGCTGTGAGCAAACTCTACCACACACACACACACACACACACACACACACACACACACACACACACACACACACACACACACACACACACACACCTGTCATGGATGAAGAGACGAGCTGGGCCACTTCAACCACAGCAATTAAATGACCGCTTTCACGCAAAGTTCACCTCATTTTGTTTGCCAATGAAATGTCGGCCCCGCTTTGGTTCTTTGAGACGGGAGCAGCCTTGGGAATATCAATATGACACTACTGCAACAATGCTATATATATATATATATATATATATGTATATTACATTTTTTACATATATATAGAGAGATGTATAAAACTAATTTTGAATAATGGTTGTATGGTAATTGGCTTGGACACCATTTTCCATAAACTGTTATTTCAAATAAAACAAAGGAAACCGTAGCTACAGAAGCTAGGACGCTCCTTCATCATGCTCACGGAAACACAAGACTGTGATGTTTTTTTACAAACAAAGTGAAGTCATGGATTGACTCTTTAAAAGACTCTTATGGTTTCCTAAAGTAAATGTCCGACATCTAGCAGGACACAGAGGCACCGGCTGGTGTGAGCCGACGCCAGCTTCACAGCCCTGCTCTTGTTTCCAAAGTCAATCCCATTTCATACTTATTTTGACATTACAGCCCCCCCCCCCTTCATCCCGTTACGGTATTACTTCAGCATTATCACATTCACTTCCCGGCTCCTTATCCCCTGCCCTCCGCTCTCTCCTCCTGTGTGGCTGAGGAGCAGGTGAGAAAGGAGTGGATGTGTGTGAATACTGGAGGATATACACACGCTAGCCGGCTTACGCGGCTGCCTTTGCGAGTGTCTGTGTAATTGTTTTTCTCATTGTCCAAAAATAGAGCCCGGCATAATCCTTCACAATTAGAATTATTGGCAGTTTGCCATCCACAATATTTACCCCCACCCGACCACCACCACCACCATCTTTTATTCTGTTTATTCATCTCATTCTGATGTTTAGGGGACTTTCAAAGGGCCCCGATACGTTGATTAAACTTTCAAAATCTACCCTAGCGAGTATAGATGGATAGATAGATAAACCTACTGGATCTGTCCATCACAGGTCTGGGTGGACACGCCCATGTGTGATGTCACCCTAGTGGACACGCCCACGTGTGATGTCACTCCAGGGTAGATTATTTTTGAATGGCTTGTAATGGCTAATCAACATCACACCTGGTGGTCAAATAGGGGACCTCTAATACGTTCGGGGAATGAGACATGGTTGATCCAGCAGTGTGTTTACACATGAGGGTAATAGAGAAAGATCAAATCCAACTTTATTTTCAACAGATTACAAACAAAAGTATTAATTTCAACAAATCATCTAACTGTCAAAATATAACAATTAATAATAATTAATAATTAATAATTAATAATTATATAATGATATCCTAATCAAGTTTTTTTTTAAAGCAAGCTGTTAAAATGTTAAGTTGGTATTCATTGTGTGTTTGAGGATACTAAACGAAAGCAGGAGACAGGGATACGAAGCTGACATTTATGGCAACAAAGGGCTGTAAGATTACAAGATTACAAAAACAATAATCAATAATCAATAAACTATTTATCATTCTCACAATTTCAAAATCGGACTATTATGATTACAGCTATTGTATTGCTAAAACTACATATCTGCATATTTCCACCATAGATGACTTAAGATCCACATATGGCATTTAATTTTAATTAAAAAAACTAAGTTTTTGTGAAATTACCTCAACTATTTGTTGAATGCTTTTTAATTGTTGCCAATTAATTGCTTGAGTCAGCCCACTACAACAGATACATGCACGATGTCATATTGCATATCAAATTAGTAGCCGGACCCCACCACATTTCATTATCGCATTTTAAGAGCTAGCAGCTTTAATATTGGGAAATATATGTTTATATTTCCCAATATATGTTAATATTTTTATACTTAATATTTGTATATATTTGTTATATATTTATATATATTTATATTTCCCAATATTAAAGAATATGGCCTGTGCATTTTTTTTTTTTAATACAGGCCACATATTTTTAGTGAGGCCCAAAAAAAATTATATTGAGCGCACACTAAATCGCCTTACAGTGCATTTCACATACATGTCTTTAAAGAGCAGGTCGGGCCCAGGAACATCTGGAGGAAAACACACACTAGCACAACCAGAGGAAACTGATAGGCAGAGCCTAGTGTCAGCGCATTGCAAATTGGGACTGAGATGCAATTTATCAGCGGCCAAGGACTCTGTTCACAGCCTCGGACAAGAAAAAGGGGAGAAAATCTTATTCTACGAAGTTTGAAATTCTTAAGGCCTTTCCACATTAGGGGCCCGTATCCGAATACACTTTGACCCAAAAGTCCAGTTATTTTGATGAGTGTGAACACTGTGTACCACGCTGTGTACCACGCTCAGGCATGGATCAGAGTGTATGGTGGTGTACTGGAGTACAGGTTCATGTGTACTCGGGTACGGTTCGCATCAGGTGTGAAAGCTACCGTACCAAAACATGGAAGTGGACTACTATTCTGCATATCTGCGTATGCGCAGCACGCGCCGGTCTTATCCTCTGAACTGACGGCCATAACTGAAAGTAGGAAGGCGGGCGAGAGGGTCGTTCTTGACATCATCTCCTAAGTATCAATAATAGTAGTCATAGTGCGAAGGTCCACTCCATTGTATGGGCTTGGGGTCTTGCGATTGGCTCACTTTTCTACACTGGAGCGACAACGTAAACAAATGTCGTGTAGCAAGTGTACTCTTCTTCCTCTTCCTCTTTTTTGTGTTTATCGGCGATCGCAAACCAACTTAGGTGCATACCGCCACCTGCTGTATCGGAGTGTGTAGATACGCAAGTGTACTCGGGTACGGGACGACATTACTAATGTGAGCGCTGAGCGTCGTACCCGGCCGCGGTACGAAGCGTCGTAGCTCATGTGAAAACACCCTTATACGTGTCACGCCTCCCAGCCTGTTGGACTGTGGTTGGGTGTCACTGTGGAGTCACACTGTTTGCAACACGCACGGGATTTATAAGCCAAAACACGTGCTTTATAGTACATGAAGGAATTGAAGGTGTAGCAGTACTTCCATAGTACTACGTTCACATTTACATTGACTATCACAGCATCCCACTGTTGTCAGTTTTTCCTATTTGGCCATTTAGCAGACGGTGAATTTCTATCATTAAGAAGCAAGTAGGGGGTGAGCGTCTTGCTCAAGCATGCCTACGGATAGGATGCGCTCATTGGGAATCAAACCCAGTGCCTTTTTAGCTGGGAGTTGAAAACCCCAGCAATTACACTACCTACCCACTTCACTCTGTTGTTGTATCCATCAACCCTAGCATAAGTCTCGTCTTGTATCGCATTACAATTGAAATGACTGATGACGATAAGATGGAACCTGTTCGGGAATATTACGTCCTCCATTTTTTCAATTTATTCCATTTTCCAATCTCCCCACGAGACGGACCAATTAGGTGTGTAAAGTGAACACAAATTGCATTCTCCTCTTTGGACAGCTCTCTCAGCAGATGAGACTAATTTAGAGTCATGCATTGTGATTGTGTACACAAATGAGAGGAAAGTTACTTGTAGAACAATTTCTACATCCAAGAGAAGTAAAAACAAACAATTTATGTTGCAAATGTCAGCTCATACTTTGGTTTGTTTTCATGGTGCATATAAAGACATGCATTTTCTTCTGAAACTATTTAAAAATAAATCCTAAGTAAATCCATGTTAAAAATGAATGAAATACTTTTGTGTGCAATAAAATTTGCACAAAATGATCCATAATAATTGGAAAATGACTTCCCCCCTCGGGGCGCAAACAGAGACATTTCAGTGCTAACACAGTTAGTTTTAATGGCTCATCTTGTTGCACTATGCTTCCTAATATCTAGGTCATCCATGCTTAGATGCTATAAGTTAATAAATGTATTATAGAATGTAACATAGAAGAATGTATTGTCACGTCTCAGTCCAGCATCCATGTCCTTGTCTAAGAAATAAAACGGATGCAGATTGATCAGATTTTGTGTAAGCAGATATCGGTGAGAATATACCATTGCTGGAGTAAAATAACATCATCTATTGAAACCTAATTTCCATTTAGATTACTTCACTTTACTTGATATTACTTCATTGTAATATATCTCTATTATTGTAGAGTATTAGTACACCACGTTAACAGAGATCTAACCACCAGTATTTGTAGCTCGTTTGCATCTTTGAATATCCGTGAGTTCACTCTTACTGTGAGGATTACTAGCGACAGTAGCGGCTAAGGTCAGCGATAATTTACCTCCCTGAGATAAGGATTAATTTGAAGCTGAAAGGCACGGGAGTTGAGACGTCGTACATCCTCTATTCTCTCTTGGGCAAGGCATACAGAGTGAAACAAGAAATATGCTCCCATGGCTTTCACTGAAAAAGTTTAAAGAGCGGAACTGAAAATGATTTATTAGTCTGGCCACCGCCAAAGGTAGATTTAATTGAATTAATTTGCATCGATTAGCTATCCATTCTTTTCTCTTTGTATGATAACTGTGTCATCCCCTTTTCAGGCCATAGATAGTTAGCTCATTATCTTACTAGCCCATCTAGTTCAGGTCCATCTTATGGTGCAGGGAGTCATGGGCTAATAGCGCACTCACACAAAGCCCCCGCATCCCTGCGCTTTATGAGCTACAGCGAGACACTACACAATATAATACACCTGCGTAACCGCTGCGGATGAATCACATATCAGACTATGTTCATTTAGGAAACCTCCAGAAAGACTCATCACTGTTAGATAATCAAGAGGATTCATTTCACCACACAACGGGCATATAGGCCTACAGTATGTGCGTCAATAGTGTTATTAGCAAATATTGAAACCCATTTGTTATATTTAGAGTCAGGGTCGGTTCTGGACCCCCCCCGCCCAGTGCGCCATCGTGTGTCTATTTATATCTACAAGGGCGGGGGAGGTGACACAAGACAAGCTGCTCATTGTCACAATATGTTTCAGTGGGGGGGGGGGGGGCGCACCGGGTTACAAACTCAAAATGGTCGGACAGAAATGTTCCCAATTCGCCGCCCCTCGCAAATCTGCCGCCCTGCGTTTCGGCAACTCAG
>OOFB01037725.1:17798-31936 GCA_900323305.1 Trachyrincus murrayi
CTCTGTCACTCCTTTGACTTCCCAGAAAGCCTTTTTCGTTAGAAAAGGCCACTTAGATGTGGAGAGGCAATTTTAATCTATTTAGTGCACACCGCTGAGCAGGTAAGTGTGTGTGTGTGTGTGTGTGTGTGTGTGTGTGTGTGTGTGTGTGTGTGTGTAGTAAAACACATACCCATTGGTGTGTTTTACTATAATGTTCACAAACATGAATAAGTCAAGTGTATTATACATTTAACATGTCTACATAATTTATCTTTATCACTTAGAGCTCATTGCATTCAAAACATAATATAGTATCATGTTTCACTATCCTCTCATGCATACACAGTTGGGTTAAACAGCAACAAATCAACTAAACTCAAGTTAGCCCTTTCATCTCTTATAACATACTGTATTAAAACCTAAATGGCAATCTAAAAACCTGAATAGGGTCTTTAAAACAATGGGGATCACATATTTAGCAGATGCTTTTATGCTAAAGGGAATTACAGCGATTGTCATGTCATTAATGAGCATGTAGGGATTCGGCATCTTGCTCAATGATGCCTACTAGGGTTGTAACGATTCACCGATACGCATCGGTCCCCGATTTGAATGTTTACGATGCGAGTGCATCGGTTGGCAAAATAGATTCAAACGTTATAAATTGCCGATTCACTAACATTTTTTAGTAATTAATTAGTGCCTTTTTCTAGTTTCTACCTTCCAAAATCTCATCCACCAAACTGGCAACTAACCGGTCAACTGGGACTCAGCAACGGCTCTACAAAGGAGCCCGGAACTTCCATGTTGTTTTTGCGTGTTCCAGAAGTAAAGACATTTCTAAAAACACAATGAAAAAAGGTAGCTCCAAAACATAACCGTTTTCTTGACTAAATTGAATGAATTGATCATGCAGTTGACCCAGTTACGCATAGTTCACAACTTACCATGTCTTTTAACGGATCGGAACGGTGCCTATCTTCTCACGTACCCATCGCGTCTGGACAGCAGAAGGTACCATGTTTTGGTTCTATACGGCCGGTGGCAAGTTTAACAATGCCAGCAAATGTATCCGTGTTCATGCGTGGTTGTTTTCTGGACATGTATCATACTGTGCCATTACTGTAACACTGTCATGCTGCTGTTACTTATCAACAAACACCGGGCAAGCACTACCGGTACTTTTCTCTATGCTCGATTTTCAGTCATCATATAATAACGACACATGCACTGCAGCGCTATGCTGCTATACACTTCACTTTCAGTTTTATGTCGGGATGTTCCTGGCGGGGGGTCATTATTGTAAAACTTGTGTGCGGGGAGCTCCGCCTACCGGGACCAGCTACTAAACACTGGCGAGCGAACCTATTTTATACAACCTCAATGCGTACAATGCAACAGCGCAACAGCGAAGGCTTTTGACTATTTAATGATATATTCTGCTCCAAAACATTGCGAAAATACATATCAACATAACATACAATGTATTTGTAAGATGTCGCAAAAATGACTACAAAACCATTTCCGATTATATTTTTGTAATCGTTTATGATTTGCTTGACGAGTAGGCCTACTTGTAGCCTACACGTTTGCATCCCTACTATGAACACCGGACGGTATGAAAATGGTGAATAATGGTGAATTATTTTTTAACATTTCAACACTGATTTGTTGTTCACAATGTAGCATTATCAGGGAAGAAATAGGGACGCGTCGATAGTCCGTTTACGGCATCCTTTCAGAGTTCAATGTGCCAGAGACGCAGGATGCGTGCCTAGCAACATCACTGCTGCCCTCCCAACTAATTTGAATATGCTACTTGTTTAGTTCATTTAATCAACTGAAGCGCAAGGCAACATCACACAAATGTTTATATGTATTCCACATTGCTTTCTCACACGCGACTCAGCAAGCCATAGCCCAGCTAGCTTACCATAAGCCTGGCCCTATCTACTAATGCAATTGTCTATGAAAATCAAACAACACAATGGTGTCAGTATGGCATGTTCCTGTGTACTCCTCCCTGTGTATCCTCGTCTCCTCCCTCGCAAAGCCAGCTTGGGCCGGTAATAAGATTAAAGTGTAGAGAGTCGGCTTAGAGGCCTGGCCCAAGGAAACAGAGAGCGACGAGGAGCATCCTTTATCTCAGAGGGCTGCAGAAGAGAGAGAGATGACTAGAGAGATGGCCGGGGGCTTGGGAGTAGAGAGAGTGGGTGTTAGGACTCAGGAGGGGCTTTGGGGGAAGGAGGGGGGGGGGGGGGGGGGGGGGGGGGGGGGGGGGGGGGGGGGGGGGGGGGGGGGGGGGGGGGGGGGGGGGGGGGGGTGGAGGGTTAAAGGTCAACAGTTGGCATGCTAAACTATGGCACTGATGCACCTTGGTGATCATAATAAGACAACAGATACAACCACATTTTCAGAGGCATTATTAGGTACAGACACATACATGGATGTAAACACACACGCACACAAACACACACACACATAAAAGAACACACATGGCAGCGGTTGTGTGTGCACACGCCACCATGACCGAATGATTGCACTTTTGTCACTGTAAGCCCATACACACACACACACACACACAACACATCTTCCTCTCCTCAGAAGACACGCAGACACAATGCTCCTCCCCAGGGATCCCTGAGTGGCCCCATGACAGCACCACATCCATCCCAACTAATCAATGCATTGTCGCAGAATTAAAGGCTTAACCCCTTTGCAGCCAACTGTCGACTGAACTCAACAGGGCTGCACAGGTGCATGGCTGAGTAAAAAGAGCAGTGGGGGTAAAAAGCAGCGATTGAGATTCATAAAAGGGTTGTATCGGGGCGGTAAGCCTTAGGTGAAAGCAGGCTTTATTCAAGAATGTATTGAAGCGCATGTGGGTGCTGTTTGAGGTTAAACTAAAAGGGTAAACATTTTGTAATCAAACGTAATTTTTTTTAAACTTATGTACTTACTTATTCATTTGATACAAAAGTCAGCTGCCAAACTGTAGTGGGATTACCACTTGTTGATGTTGAAAACCTGTGAGATTGACCTTTGTCTCACCCGTGAGACAAATCCAACCCCCCACATTTCTCCCACAGTTGTGTTCCTCCAATCCTTTGGTATTTTCTCTCTCACTGCGAACCTGTAACCTATTAACCTATAAAGCCCAAGGTCAAGTAAATAATCAAAGATTCATTCACTGTGCCTTCCTTGATGAAATTATATGAGAGCCAATATATATATATATCATTATATTGGAAAATAAATCACCAAATAGGCTCCTATTTAACAGTAAAATATTACAAATATAAGATTTGTTATCATATATTAGGGCTGGGCAATAATTCAATAGTATTGTTTATCGTCTCTGAATGGTATTGTATCATCATGAAGGTATCGACTTATCGTGATACTCAGTTTTATAGTGAATTACGATAGAAGATATGCCCTTAAAATGAATGAGTTTTAAAACGTCAGAGAAAGGAAAAATACTTTTAGTCCTATACCATACCATATACTTCAATGTAATGACCCTCAGTTAGACTGTTTAGAATGGTATTTTGAATTCATAAGCATATCATATTTATCAATATTGTGTAAAATTACCCATAATTATCGTGATAATACATTTTTCCTTATCGCCCAGCCCTATCATATATCATAATTGTATCTATATTATTTCTTAAAGCAAATATATTTTATGCAATGCCACTAACTTTTCTATCGATTATTTTATCGATCGATCAATTAATCTTATCTTATAATAGATAAATTTTCATCCAAAAACGCATACAATAATTTCAGGTGGCTTTGCCTTTGACTAAGATCAAGAGATAAAGAAATATTTAAACTTTTATGTGCGGTCAAAAACCGCGAGGCGCGTCAAAAGAAAGCAGCTCGTCAGCACAGGCGCGCTGTACCATAGGAACACCATAGTAAAGTGGGCGGCTCTGTGGGGTCGGCCCACTGTGTTTTTGCCTTTTCTGGCAGTGCTTCCAGAATAGCACTTGTATGTTTTCTTTTCAGGTGTTCAGACAGAACAGAAACTTGACAGTGACGTGGCGTGGAGGCAGGGGTCATCAGCCGGGTATTTGCCCATTTTAACCAGGCTAATATGAATGAGTGAGGCTAAAGCGGTTAAAGTGAGGCTAAAGTGAGGCTAAAGCGTGACATGCACTGACATGCAAACCAAAGTGGACCAACGTGTGTATTACACGCTTTGGCGTGGTAATGGGTTGACATATATATATATATATATATATATACAGTATATATATATCTCATCTAAGAGGTTGTTTTATAAGAGCCTAACTCACGTTGTCGTGGAGTGGTCCACGTGTGGTGTGCCGTATGCTCCAGAGGCCTTTAATGGCCGCCTCGCCTTATTTATTGTGACAGGGTGTGGGAACCATTTAATCCTTTTACACTTTGACATAAGCCATGCTGATTAGACTTCTCCACCCACTTTGAATGAGCAATCCCCCGCAACAGACAATGATGGCGTTGTTTTTTTAGCATTTTATTTCTCACTGACGTCTGTACATTCTGCTTTGTATCATTCATTTTAATTAGCAAGCTATGATAGCAAACATTTCACTAGAGCAAGTAATACTTATATTTAGCTCTTTTCTTGCAGTTGCATTGTACATCAGACCCTTCTACAGCAGCGCAAAGACCAAACAATCTTGGTTGTCGCGGCAAGGAACGAGGGAATAAAAAAATGTACAAACCACAAAAAACTGGCGCGGGTTCATGTTTAAAGAACCCACCCATCAACCACACTGTGCTTCGGTACAAGGACCCTGCCAAGCAAAGTGTCCACGCTGCAGAAATGTCCCCCGAGCAGGAAAAGGCTGAATCCCTTTAATAACACCAAGGTGACTGCTCCGAGGCACACACTTGCACTCTCACCTTCCGACCGGAAACGGAAAAAGAAATCTTCCCCACAGATCACTTAAGTATTGCATTAGCGCGGTCAGGCACGCCAGAGAACAAGTCAAGTAAAGGAGGGAGTTTTACCGGGAAAAATATGACACGGCTCGCTAATCCGGGGAGGTCATTTGTCAGCGTAACAATTAAGAGCACTACAAGTCACTTTACTGGGAGGGAAATGACAAAGGGTTCCTCCTCAGTGAACACTGAGGGCTGAAATAGAGGAGGAACCGCCTGAGGGGGGCAAGATAAAAGTAATTATGATATTTGAGATTATGATTGCTGTCTCATCCTGTGACTGGAAAGAGCTTAGACAATTTGGCCTTGCTTCTCACCTTCTTAAAGGTTAACCAACTTAAGGATCACCAAAGGACAAAAATACAATGCAATTTATCTTATTGCTATGTTCCTCAGGAAGTGAGGTAGACAATGCACTGAAATTTGTGTAGATATTTTCTGCACAGGTCTGTCATTAAAAGCAAGAAAACGAAGCCACAAAAACCCACAATAGCTACTTACAGTAGCGGTGCTGAGGTGTGTGTGAGGTGCACTATGTTGATGTGCACGTGCATGGTGCTGATGTGCACGTGCACGGTGCTGATATGCGCGTGCGAGGGCACTATGTGCACAAGCCAATTTTTTGTTTGGCATTAATGTTAACGCAAATACAGTTTTCAGTCTGCAATGTGTAGCCATCCCATCATCTGGGTTTCACAATGCTGTTGCTTCTGTTCTACATATTAAGTCACTTGTTGTGTTACTTTTTCTCTTTATGCTTCCTACATTTGATCTAAAGCCATTCATGACCTACTGCCACCTACAGTATCATCATGCAGTTTTTATTCTTCTATAGCAGAACTAATTTGCTGTCAGTATTTTTCCACAATATTTCTCCAATGACAATAACGACAATGTAACAATTGAGGGGGGTACAGTATGGGGGACCTATGTTTTTGAATAAAACAAATAACAACATTTCAATAAAACACTTTGACTTTGACTTTAATTTGGGGCACCAAACATAATTTCAAATTGTAAAAAAAAAGATATATATATTTTTTTGCATGGCTGATTGCAGTGGTGCTAGTTATCCAGCGGCGGTCCTAGTAATCCAGCGGCAGTGCTAGTAATCCAGCGGCGGTGCTAGTAAACCAGCGGCGGTGCTAGTAATCCAGCGGCGGTGCTAGTAAACCAGCGGCGGTGCTAGTAATCCAGCGGCGGTGCTAGTAAACCAGCGGCGGTGCTAGTAATCCAGCGCCGGTGCTGCGCCACTGCTGGATGCATGTAGAGAAAACACTGGCATCAGAGATCTTGCTGATTTCCCAACCTAACCTCCAGCAATCTGTCAGCCGGAAAAAGACCACCACCAGACTGCCCAGAAGCGTGCTGCCGACTTCACCAACACTATCACAACAGCTTAGCCTTGAAGCGGGCTCTCGGTACTCGTGGTGAATTAAACAGGCTGGATGGTGGTGGATGTTAGGGCCATTTGAAACGGCGGCGGCGACTAGGCTAGTAGCGACACGCTGTTGGGCTCAGGTGCGGGACACACACTTCCTAAGTATTTCCTATGGATTGTGCTCCCCTGTGCTCCCACTCCGTGAGTGTGATGGCCTGGCCTGGCAGCTGCACAGGGCTCGCAGATGTGTGTGTGTGTGTGTGTGTGTGTGTGTGTGTGTGTGGATCTCCTGGGTGCGTATTAGAACCGTGTGACTAATGTATGGGGAGCGATCGCAGGACATTGCCTATCATCATTGGCCATCTGAGCCCCCTAATGCCCCAAAAGGTGTATTGCGGGTCTTCTCTATGACTTCATGGAGACTTCATGGTGTGTTATCCAGACAGAGTGCAAGCCATGCTCTATATGGCTCTCTATGCACAGACACACCAGTCGGACTCAAATGTGTCCTCCTTGTTTTGTTAATTGCTTACCACTTGTCCTCACTTGTAAGTCACTCTGGATAAAAGTGTCTGCTCGATGTAAATGTAAATGTGATGTGTAATTGTTTTAATCACACACAGTTAGAGCCTTCTTTTTTAAAGGAGAACTTGCACTTCTATATTAAAACTCTGGATCCAGGAACCATATTAGAATCCTACATTTGAATATATTAACACGGTTCATATATATCTGTCTATCTGGCTGAATCCCATGTGAGCTAGGCATGTTACATTTTTAATGACCTAATTTCCGTGGTTACCGTATGGGTCATGGGTTGGACTAATTTAACATGTCTGTCATGACTGTATGAAGTTAAACTCAGATACTGCAACAAAACCAATCTTTAGAAGGACAAATAATTGTATATACTGTATGTATATATAATAGTATGCATGGGAAATTGTGTGCACATTTTTTGTGACCAAGACGTTCACTGGAGGACCCAAACTCAAGCAATATTTAGAAGTCATGGTTTTGGGAATAGCAGCTCAGCGCGGGCACGCCCCTTGATGCGGCGCTCTCTGTGATAGAAGACATACAAGTGGTGGTGGGGCCAGTCCGGGCCACTCGGCTCCTCAGCACCTCGGTCCCCGGGGCCCCCTGATCCCCGGTTAGACTCACTCTCACACGCTGCTGCTGTAGCCGCATTATCCGCCCCTCTCTCTTCCCCTCTTCCTGCATGGAAAACACATGACAGATCTGGGAGATAAAGCAGCGGCCACCCTCGCCCTGCTTCCACACTAATGGTTTATAAATATCTCCTTCAAAGAGCCCAGAGACGGTGCTCGGGGTTGGCGGTTTGTGCGCTCCGTGTTGTGGTGTAACATTGCAGACCCATTTAGGTTTTCCTTTCATTCCCTGCCACCGTGCCCTGCCACAGGGGCCCCAGAGTTAACTGGTGGTGGTGGGGGGGGGCGGTTATGATGGACAGCTGTACTGCAGAGGCCACTGAGATCAGCCAGAACGAGCTCAGATATGGCCACATACGTGCACTCACACACACACACTCACACTCGCACCACTGTAGCAATGTGTGATATCTTCAATGTCAAATTGCACCTGTTTACACGTATTCCCATATTTAAAAATACAAGCATGTAGACATTGCGTTTGTCTCTCTCTATCTCTCACAAACACACACTCGCACGTTCTCTCACACACATTTTCTCTCTGTTTCTGTCTCTCATGGGTCATATAAAACGCGGCAGGTAGTTCTGAGGAGTAAAGCACGACTCGCCATCGATGGTCTTAGTTTTCTTTTACAAATGATCGTCAATCTGTTGTTTTGCTCTTTTGTTTTGCTTGTGATCAAAGCTTCAAGCCAACCAGGCCTCCCCACCCCCCCTTGCATCTCATCAAAGTGTTTGGGTTGGTTTCTGTGATCCGTTCAGAGAGAGCTGGTCCGTGGAGCCGGTCTCGGTGTTAGAAGTTAACACTAGCTATAAACCTGCCAGGCATTTGGCATCGACACACACAGAGAGGCTTCACACACGGGTGTCTTTGTTGCTGCATAATTATTCACATCAACAACCAGCATGTAAAGAGGAGGCAGTGCTTAGAGTCAGCTGTAAAAGATCTCTGAATGGCACCGCCGTGTGTTTAATCAGAGTCAGTAATAAATGGGCACTTTATAGGCACGGAAACACACATACTTATGCATACCATACACAAACATGCATGCATTCATACACACATAAATATAGTGCATACATACTTGCATACATAGTACAGACACACACACACACACACACACACAATTACATACAGTAGATACACATATACATGTACGCACATAGACACACAAAATAGCTATTCACACACACTGTACACACACACATACACACAAAGACACAGGTATGTGTGATACATTGGTGAGGTGCGTGCACTCTTCCTCACCCCTCACCCTCCATCACATCACTCCGTCGTCTGTCACGGAGATTAATGTGGCTAGTGCCCACACCGTGTGACGGTGATCAATGAAAAAATGATTATCAAAGGTTGTATTGTTAATGACCGTGTCACGGATGATTTAACGGCGATGAGATCACACACGATATAAATAGCCGCATCCCCCCCCGCCTCCCTTCCTGAAGGGCGGGAATTCAAGAAGCTTCCCACACACTGCCCTCAACGCCATATATCTAACTCTGTCATTCGCCTGTCTTCGCGGGGGTAGAGGTGGTGGATGGAGGAGGAACTGTAGCTTCCTCCACAGTGCCCACGGTGACCAACATACATTATTGTGTGTCTCATTTTTTCCTGTTTCTTAATGGCCTCTCAACTGTGAAAGTTGAGAGGATCCTTAAACCTAAACAGTTTTCCGTCCCACTACTGCCGTTTTGTTTAAATGAGTCAATAAATGAGTCAATCAACAATTGATCAGTGGACACTAGAGAGCAGATAGAGCATTGCAGAGCCATAAACAGTACAGTTATCAGAGCGATATCAAGTATTTATTTGGCACCGCTACATCTACAAGATTGTCAGTGTTGTGTTGGGTCCTAAAGGTGACTTATGCCTGTCATTTTGTGTGTCTCTGCCTGTCATTTTGTGTGTCTCTGCCTATGGTCTCTGCATGTGTGTATGCTTGCGTTGATTTCTCTTTAAGAAAGCTTAAGTGTGTAAGTTGAATCTCAAATATGCTCATAGAGAATCAATTAGAAAGCAATCTAAAGTGAAGAGGAGATACAGTAAGACAGCGTCACCACGGCTAAAAATAGCTCCTGAATATAATACTAATGTATTCAAATTTAA
The DNA here is from genome assembly GCA_900323305.1 of Trachyrincus murrayi. NCBI lineage: Eukaryota > Metazoa > Chordata > Actinopteri > Gadiformes > Macrouridae > Trachyrincus > Trachyrincus murrayi. Next base: position 27,400 of record OOFB01037725.1, read on the forward strand.
ATGACCTATCTCCAAATATTCATTATTGAAGCACCATCTGTTTGAAGCCTTGAGGGTTCAGTCCAATCTGCACTTTTAGCACCAAGACGTCTTCGTGCCCCATATTCTGTCATGTCCTAGCTGTCAACAAAACTCAGAGAAAACAACCAACCACGTCCTCATGACTTTATATGCTTTCTTTAAAAACACTTTTGTCCTCCTTTGAAACCAAACAAATCTGGGTCAGATTTTTCGTTTTTGCATTTAGCTTTTTTCGCCCAAGACCAACATTCCCCCATAAGCTAATGCCATGTTGGTTAACACATTAAAATAACAATACAGAATCTGTCTACACTTGTGATCCTACCAGTCTAATGAATAATAACCATAACCGTAAGCATGAGCTATTTAAATAATGTATTCATTATATTTATTGGGTTTTGTTGGCGTTCATAGTGTCACGGTTTTCTCCCAGTGCCATAGTCATTGACAAAACAAAGAATAGTGCTAGAAAGAATAATCTTTGAAAAAAACCTGATTCAAACTGATCAACACAATCCAGAAGGAAAGGAGATTATCTCTGACTTTAATAGTGAATAATGAACCATCCGCGTAAAAGCCACACTTTGCACCCATTCCATTTTGAATGGAAAATACTAGTGGAAGCATACTGAAAACCACTACTGGAGACCTGGTCATTTATATCATGTACTGTGTTTAGTCTCACAAATCAGGCTTTAGATTAACATCTAAACAAAGTCTAATGGCAGATAAGCTCAAATCTGTGTGAACGGGGCGTTTCATTTTCTTTCGCTTAAAATTTATTTAGACCAATCATGTTGCTGGGGGCGGGGATCTGTAGCCGCGTGTTACATGGAATGGGTCTCTTCTGGAAACAACCTGACCGGCGGAACCACAACAAACGTGACATGGCCGACCATTAATCTGGGATCCAGAAGAGGACTGATAACTAAAACTAAAGCATCGTCTTCCCATTGTCGGTATCCCTCCTTGGCCAACAGAAAACGCAAACTCAACCAGCACTGGTAAACTAAACTAGCAGGTGGGAAGACCACTGTAGAAATACATTTGTTAAAATTGTCTGAAACCTCCATCTTGCGTTGAACTTCTGGATCCGAGATTATACTGTGTTTAACGTTTTGTCCCTTTGTTTAATACTGATCTGTGAGGCTAGTGCGCTAATGAGCACAGATTCACACGGTTGCTGTTTCCTCTTGTGGAGTTTGTCTCCAGGCCTAACACTACCATGCAACACAAGATCATTAAGATAACAGCTTATTGTGTCTGTATTAATTAGGAATAAAAGCACTTCAAAGATCTGAGCGAGCTCCTAATTAAATTCAACGTTGTGAACGAGAAATGACTATGATGTAAGCAGTATTAAAATATGACATCACATTTAATTAAAAGTATCACTTAAGGAATACAACCTCACCATCCTGACCAATGACCCGATACCTTTGAGTTGAAGTTGCTGCATTAATTTGTTGTGGATTAGCGGCTTATCAAAAGGCAACATATCCACTTTGATATGAAAGCAGGTGTGTGTGTGTGTGTTTCTGTGTGTGCCTGTGTTTGTGTATGTGTGTGTGTGTCTGTGTGTGCACGTTTGCGTGTGTGCGTGCTTGTGTGTAACAATGTGTGCAGGTTTGTGTGTGTGCATTTGTATGTGTGCATGCACGTGCGTGTGTGTGTGTGGGTTGAGGCTGAGGTAGTTGAAGGCAGAAGGTTGACATGGAGAGAGATAGGAAGACATGCTTAATGAGGACTGCTTTATCTTCATGTACCGCTGTAGGCCAGCGTGTTGAACACAGGGACAGCCTGTCTTATCCATGTTTTTATTGCGGAGGGCACTTTGAACTGTCCAATTAAACATGCGTATCCAGTGACTTTCAGGGATCAGTGAACTCCTTTGTTTCTGAGATTCTCCTCTTTCAACCATTGGATCTTTCAACCAAGGATCCAATTAGAATTATACAAAGAATGATATTCATTTTTAACTGTTATACACATTTTTGTCATCTATAGTTGGTCATCGAAAGTTTAAAAGATGAAGATGAGATTATATTAAGATTTAATATTTTTTTTGCGCCTCGCATGGTGGGGGCAACAGTGTGTTATACCGGTGCCTTGAAGTGTCAGGGACTTGTATTCCACACCTGGGATCTAACCCCGTCTCATGTCCTGTCTGCATGGAGTGTCCTCCCCCCTGTTGGGATGGATGTCCACCCACCCAATACCCTCTCTCCCCTTCAAAAAAAAATATGTTCATGTTTGCCTAATTGAAGACACTATGTTTATTGTGACCCTATCTATCACTATAGTATTCTGTATATGATCCAACCTCCCCTTGCCACACACACACACACACACACACACACACACTGTAGCATCGTGTATGTGAATTTGCTGCCCTCTATGGATAATCTATGATACTACCAAAACTGCTGCCAATGTAAATTTGAGCTCATAATGAAGCACAAGCCCAGGTGCATTGTGTACTTTTCTCTAGGAGGAGGTCATTAGGTCACCAGGAGATCAAGAAACCCTATCAGACAGAAAACAAGGATAGGAGTAGAGTAGACCATAGCCAGACAGTTTATAGACACTAGACAGTATCATATGAACGTCCAAAGCTTATTGAAGCTTAATTCTGTGTCTTGAAAAGGACCAGTGCGGGTGGGGCTTTTGAGACGGATCCAAAATCCGTGGAGACATCTTAAATGGTGTGTCTCTGTCTCTCTAAACCCAGATGGGCAGAAACCTACGGATTAAGGAAGATTTCCCCCTCCCATCTCATAAACAATTGAATGACACAGTTCTGGAGGATAAACCTGGGCCAAGAAGCACAGGGACAGGTCTTAAGCGAAGGCAGCCCCTAACATGGATATTATTCCTGTTTACGGCTGTCTACACATCGGTCAGAATTACTGGTTCGCATTCATCATCGGTGCTCTTATGTTGGGCAGGCAAGCCATTGACATTGTGACGTGATATAGCCTTGTGCCTAGATCACTCTGCAACACAATCCCTTTTTGATTGATGTTCTTTGGCACTCGTTGTCTATTCGTCAACCAACTGCCGCTTCTCAGAATACAGACTGCGGGGGGGTTTCATTGACGCTTGTTCAGTTCAATTTGTTTCAGTTTGTCTGTTTGAATGTAGTTTACAGTTTGCCTTATTGGGTTTCAAAACACATTTGTCACCTAGAATGAAAGAAGGGATTTCTGCACGTTCGAAATTTGAGAGAAGAAGTTTCTCATAACTTGTGTGTCTTATAGGAAGATGCTGCTGGTACTGAGGATGGCCATGATGATCATGAGGTTGATGATGGTGGTCGATGATTATGCTGATGGTAATCTTGTGCACGCATGGCACGTGGGGTACTTCACCCTAACGTAAGCTGGTCCGGGTGCATCAGAGCAGGCTTTGCGATTAGAAAGGATAAGATTTTGTATTTAAAAACGGATGCACACTCATACATACACACACACACACACACACACACACACACACAGCTCATGTCATGTTTTAATGTGTTGAGTACCGACACATGTCTGTTTACCATGTGTCGATTTTCGAGAAACATACTAATACTGTTGCATGCAATTCTGGTATTGTATATTTTCAAAAATAATAAGAATAAGTAGGCTATACTATAGACCATAAAAACATTAAAAGAAAACAAATATCAACATCGACAAAAAAGCAGACAGATGGACGGCTAGATAGATAGAGCGATGTGTGACAGGCGAACAGCTTTTGAGTAGAAAAAAAACGGGTGTCATTTCAAACGTGTAATTAAATGTAAAGCAATCCACTCATGGGTAATTTAGCGAGCGTGGCAGCGACCGTCAGAGCCGGCGGTACATGGTGACATACTCATGTCCGAGATGGTTTGGCTCACGTGAAGTAGGGGCAGAGTTAAGGGATGAGCGTGGGATTCTTTAGGGATTAGTCATCAGGATTTACCAGATTGACGGCACAAACCGAGGGAAGGGAACACGGTAACGCAGGGGAGTCACCAACAACAAAGAAAGCATTGAGTCACTTCTGCCCAACTATAAGCCAAAAACAAGATCCAAGCCCCCTGTCTCCCTCTCTGTGTCTCTCTCTCTCTCTCTCTCTCTCTCTTTGTCTCTCTCTCTCTCGCTCTCTCTTTCTCTCGCTCTCTCTCGCTCTCTTTTTCTCTCTCTCTGTATCTTTCTCTCTCTTTCTCTGTCCCTCTCTCTCTCTCTCTCTCTCTTTTTATCTCTCTCTGTATCTTTCCCTCTCTTTCTCTGTCCCTCTCTCTCTCTCTCTCTCTCTCTCTCTCTCTCTCTCTCTCTCTCTCTCTCTCTCTCTCTCTCTCTCTCTCTCTCTCTCTCTCTCTCTCTCTCTCTCTCTCTCTTTTTCTGTGCATATCTTTCTCTCTATATATTTCTCTTTTGTCCTCTGAGGACTTAAATTAACTACATGCCATACATCAATACATCATACAACATCACAATACCGTGCCGTACCATACCATAACATTCCATAGCATAAGTTATAACAT
>OOFB01037725.1:38714-63064 GCA_900323305.1 Trachyrincus murrayi
GCTTGTGGATCGGCTAAAGCTCGGGTTTTATGATGTCATCTAAGCAGCAACAGATGGAAGCAGACAGGTTCATACAAGCATTTCCTCTTTTCATTATGCAGTAATGCCATACACACACACACACACACACACACACACATACACACCATTACTAGAGTTCCTTGTCTTTCCTTGCCAGCAGATTAGAGGCTATACCTGAGATGGCCAATAGAAGGGCATGGCTGATACTGTTAGGGTTAGGCCTGTTACTGGATTCATTTCTCCTTTCTTAGTGCTGATGCTAAACTTTTAGTTTCGAGATTCATTATTTTTGAACATCTCATTAACTGACTTGTGCACTTTGTTGACCTTAATGCTTCTATTTCTAGCTCATGTTATTGTTGAGTTTAATTTGATGTTGAAGTCAGAATGCACTTTGCAGTTGTAACTATTATGCACTAATAATAATAAAAAAGCTTGTCTGCCTGATTCCAGCAGCTCCTACACACAGTTGTTTCTTGAGAAACGTGCTTCAGTGAATCTCTGGATTTTTATTATTTTGTCCTTGTAGTTACTCCAATTCTGATGAACCTCGTCGCTATGAGCCTCTGCTTAGTGACTAAATGTTCATCATTTTGTTTGTAGTATTGGCGTCAGTATCTCTCTATCTCTGTACCTTTTCTTCTCCCTCTCCTAGTCCCCCCCTCTCCTCCGGTGTGCACCCTGGCGGGGAACCCGGTGCTGAACGGCAACGTGACGCTGAGCTGCAGGTCCAGCCAGGGCAAGCCGGAGCCCCGCTACAAGTGGACCAAGGCCGCCCCCACCTCCGAGATCTTCTTCTCCCCCATGCAGAGTGAGTCCTCGTCTTCCTCTCCTTTGTCTTCTCCTCACGCCCTTTTTCATCCATATTATCGCTAAGCTTCTGGAAAAGCACGTTAAAGTGAAATGAATGGATTGCGTTCGCTTTATTTTGATATAGATTGTTCTAATGCTATCGTAAGTGGATGACGACCGCACTCTTAAAACCCAGATCGCAGATCGTGCATTACGTTCAGCAGTATAGAAAAATCTATGTGGATTGGATTTGTGGATTTTCTATCATCAATAAACCATGAATGGACTACCAAGCTTTTTAGTATGACGATGATGTTATATTATGTCTCTATATGCAAGAGGAACCTCCATGCAAATAGGACACGTGTCTCTTCATAAACCCGTCCTGTGCTCATGACTTTGCCCCGTGACCCAGTTAACGCTGAAACATTTCACATACAGTAAAATCCACTTATGGAGTGGACAGATTGAACACATATTCCACTCCAAGTTCTCAAGATCACCCCCCTCTAGAACCTCCTCCCTCATATGGGCGGATGTAGAGCCTTTCTTCTTGATTTTGATTATGGTTGTCTGTTCGTGCTCGTATTACTGTATTCATTGGTTTAGAGGTTGGTGCTCAGACATTGTTACAGCGGAGGCACCATCTGCTTGACAATGCTAGGACTTAGGTTCTGACCTGGGCTTGACATGTCTGCTTTTATCCACTACCCTCATCTCATCCACAGCACAATATAGAAGAGTCTGCTCTCTCTCTCTGATTATGCCATGACCCTGGTCTTTATGTTGCGGTGTTGCACTGTGAACCCCTCTGCTCAAAGCTCCCTGCTACTTCAACATACACTACTGATACACGCCATGCACACCCAGAGTACACGCTGAGTGACCTCTTTTGAAATGATCTCTTTCTCCATCTCTGACATCAAACATTGATTGACCTGGCCATCGGTTGCCGTCCTTCTTCACCAGGCTGTTGGTGTCTCTTTCTCTCTCTCTCTCTCTCTCTCTTGTCTCTCTCTCTCGTTCTCCCTCTCTGGCTCTCTCTCATTTTCTCCATGTGCTAAACAACAGAGTGGAGGTCCTGCCCACAGCCCTTGCTTGTACTTGGGTTCATGGGTAAGGGGATCCAGTCCCATTTGACTACCCCCCCCCCCCCCCACCCTACCAACCAACACCCCACCCTACCACCCAATAATCTGTCATTCATCCCTCCTAGAAAGACCACCTGAGGTAAAGCCTACTGATGTTGCCAAGTGACTTCCTGAATATTATTTCTAGAATCTGTTTTTTAAAGGACAAATCAACTTGATGCTAAATGAGACATTTAGTGTTGCCTTTATAAATCACTAAATGACGCTCAGAGCAATTGCACATGGATGCGTCTTAGGGTAGCTGCCTTTACAAAGCAATTATATGAATTATGGAGGCATGTAATCAGACGGTTTGAGGGATATGTATGCAAATTGCCTGCATAATTAACAGACAGAAATAAAATGCAATGCCTCAAGTCAGCCTTTTGAAACCATCTGCAGGTAGCCGTGAGGGGTTACCTGCAGTGACTTGTGTTTCAGTCATTTCATAAGGTACCTTGTTGCCAAAATGGAGGGAAAGGTTAGTGAATAAAGCAATATATTTACGTTATTCTGACATTATTCTGAAGCATTATCAATGGGTTGATTTATTCCTTTATCGTGTATGTATTAGTAGAGTAGTAGATATTAGCCCACTATTTCACCACCTCTCTTGACATCTCAGCGTCATGAACATACTTTATTTTGACTGATAGTAGGTTCTTCCCAGAGATCAGTCTAGTGTCAGATTAAGGTTTTGGTCAAAAGACAATGTAAGTACTATTTGACTTCTGCTTTTAATATACTTTACAGTCATTTATTATTCTCAGGTTGAAAAGGACGAAAATTTTACAATGGTTGTAAATCAATGAGTTTTCTAATCATTCCACTCTATTGCTATGGGATTATTACAACATATCCAGCATATAGCATCTTTCCAGTAATTACACGCTCATGGACTTCAATGCAAGAATCATAGAAATGACACACACACACACACACACACTATCGCTAGTACAGTAGCGTTCACAGTGTGGTGTGAGGTATTTCTCCACATCGAGGCTGTGTAATCACTGCTTGCTGACCGTGTGCTGTGAGGCCAGCCTGCTAGTGACTGGTGTTGATATGTAACAGTTCCCCTCGGTCCCATCAAAAGGAGACCTGATCACTGCCCAGGACTCTGAGCGGCTGCCAAGCACCCGGTCAGCCAGTTCTCTGCTAATCTGTTACAATTGGGTTTAGTTCTTAGCAACTGACTTTTCAGGCCAGGGATTAAGTCATCAAGAGTAGCAGTAGCACCCAAGCATATTGAACTTGCCCACAGTGGGTTCATGTGGGGTCATGTTCAATGATTCTCACTACAGGTAAGAAAAAGGTTGGTGTGAGTGTTGGTTTACGTGTTTTACCAACAGTCAGTTGGTAAGTTGGCTGAGATGAAAGTTACAAATGTTTGTAATACAGTTAAAACAAACATGAATGTATTAAGCTGCTTGCCAACATTATCTGTATAATCCCCACCGTTGCTAAAATATGTATCCAGTTTTGGTAATGAAAACAAATAACCAAACGGTCATAACAATAACAGACGAGTGTAATCCGCCAGCTGTTTCATACTATGAATGACGTTCTATTACTAATTTAAGACATTGATCCAAAGTGACACACAGTGGATACAGAGACATCTCATAGGGAGCAGGTAGGGGTTAGGCATCTTGTTCTAGGATGGAGATCAAACAGAGAAACAACACCCTAGCCATTACACTATGCTGCCCACATCACTTATGTTTTTTAAATAAAAAACACCTTTCCTTTGTGCTGAATACTTTTGAGATACAACTAATGATAATGACTTCTTGGGGATTTTGCATGGCGCTTTTAACAAAATGTCACACAGGGCCCACTGGCCGAGTGCCACCAATCTTAAGCCTACAATAATGTCTGCACCGCCGTGGACTATTAGAACAACACAGAGAGCTGAAGAGGATAATGGCTTCACAAGCAGGATCATATTAAGAGTCTTGTGAATCAGTTAGCTAAGACACGTTACTGGATCAATTAAAGAGAGCAAGTGTGTACATTTCAAGGCACATAAATGTTGGCTGGGCAGTAACAGTGAAATGAAAATGTAAACGAAACGAACAGGCATTGTGGAAACATTGGCAACCTTCTCCATGTTCACATGGTTCCTTAGCAAGGTGTTTAATCCTAATCTCATCAGACAGAAACAGCAGGGGGTAGCTTTAAAACAACTCCTTCCAATCACGTTGCCTATGACTAAAACCTGCTACACACTGTAGCTTCAGCACCAGGAAAAGGGTCTCGCAGCAGAGATGCTCATTCATCCGTGCTTAGCGTATCTGGAACTAAAAACATGTTCAACGGAAGCTATGGTGTGGATTTCAGAGGATTTGTTTGATAAGTCCTTCCGTATTTATTTCTATTTTTGATTTTGTGACCTATACATGTGACAACAACACAGGGCTTTAAAGCCAGATTGTAGAACAGGTCGTTCTGGATGGCAGCCGGCAGGGACAAGTATTGAGACAATTGAAGACAATTGAAGATGTGCTGCTATACGAGGAATTGAGTTCAATATTACTGGGGAAAATATGACTTCTGCAGATGTGTTTTGTAGGGCTAACCCCGTACAAGTATCGGACCAAGTGAGGTATCTCCTTTCACTACTGTATCACGAATCACCAGTATGCCTATCATCTTGTCAACATTCATGTAATCGTTCAGAAACAAATCTAATGCAATACAGAGAACATGATAGCTGTAACAGATTCATGTTCAAAGTCAGACTTTATAAAACTAAGTAGTAATAGTAATATATATTGGTCTTGACCCTTGTATTTGTACGTGTAAGTAATTCCCTGGTGTACAGCACCCATAGCCTCCCCTAAGTGTAACCCTAATTGTTTTGGTCTTATTTAGTTCCTTGTAGAGTGCTACCATCCATGTCAATACATTACATTCACACTTGACATGATACATAATAGTGGTAATAATCACGTACACCCTACATTACTACCATGGTGTTAGATAACATAATCACAGTAATAATATCTACGTTCATGTTATTGTCCAGATGAGCGACAGGGCACCCTGCGGCTCAGCAACCTGACCAGGGGGATGTCTGGGAAGTACGTGTGTCGAGCCAGCAACACAGCTGGGTCCGACAGCTGCTCCGTCAACCTGGACATCATCACCCGTATGTATCCAACACATTGAAATGATACAACCAGACTCCACAGACGATGTATCGTAAAAGCCCAACAGTACAAATGACATGACAATGACATGAACACCATGACTACCGTTGTGATCTGTTGTCTGTGTGTGGTTCCCTCCAAGCTTCTAACACGGGCCTGATCGCCGCGGCTACATTGGGATCGGTTGTGGGACTGGTGGCCATGGTGCTCTTCCTCATCTTCATACTCAGGAGGAGGCGGGACACGGAGGAAGAGATAGCCAATGAGATCAAGTGAGACACAAATGATTGGTTTTGTCATCGTTTCAGTCCTGTGTAACTTAGGGTTATTTGTTGGCTCGGTGTTTGCGCTCATGTCATCCATGCTTGCCAGCTTCGCTTTGAGTGAACGCGGGCTGGCGTTAGCTGGACGTGACGGAGGCACGGTACTGAACACGACGTAGTAGTATTAACCGAATTAACCGACATGAGCAAGATTAAAGTGATGTAAGGAGTAAGGAGGGAGTAAGGAGTCTTAAGGAGCAGGTAGGTTTAGGCATCTGGCCCGAGGATGCCTACAGGTAGTGTGCGGACATCGGGGATCGAACCCTAGCCACAACTACACTATATCCACCCCTATGATGCCTCGTCGCCCTGGTGGAGGGTGGCCCTACAGAGGGCTGCTCCCCTGAGGAGACTGATTAGACTCTGGGGCTGCTGGGTGAGGCTGCACACCTGTGGGGCATTGGCCAATCAGGCCCACAGGTTAAACCAGCCACCACACACACACTCAGGAGGAGCGCTAGCATGTCAGCACGTACCTCCTGCGCTGCCTGTTCAAACATTCTCAACCTTACAATAAACCGCTTCTACTCATCAACTACCCATGTCTTGTGGTCGGAGGAGCCCTGAAAAGCCACTTCAGTGGCATGTAGCACGGTCGACTGCTACAAAGTATGTATATTTTATGACCTAACACGTCTGCTGGGGGTGTCTTAATGGGTGTATTTGATCCGTTTGTAGGGAGGATGCACAAGCGCCCAAGCGAGTCTCGTGGGCCAAGAGCAACACGGGCTCCGACATCGTATCCAAGAACGGCACGTTGTCCTCCATCGCCACCACCCCCCAGCCTCGAGACCCCCACCCGCCCAGCTTCCACTACCCCTACTCCCCCGTGCCGACGTCCGACACGGGCTCCGTGATCAACGCCTACCAGCTGAGGCCCGGGGAGACCAACACCCTGCAGGGGCTCCCGGGGTACAACGCGGGCAGCACCCCTTCACGCAAGCTGAAGCGGCCGCCGGCGAGCACCAACGGGGTGCCTCCGCACGCCCCCCGGTGCCCCGTGACCAACGTCCCCAACAGGACTGACGGGGCCCAGCCTCAGGTGCCCCACCCGGCCACCCCCAAGATCAGCTCCTCCACCCTGACGCGCATGGGCGGCGTCTCCGTCATGGTGCCCGTGCAGAGCCAAGCTGGCTCTCTGGTGTAGCCAAAAACACAAACAAAATGGAGGCATGCAGTTATGATGCAGACTCTGCCTTGGAGGGGAGGGGAGAGGAGGACTTGAAAAGAGCACATCTCACAGTTGGCTTCTATTACGGTCAACTCCGCACAGACTTAAAAAACACCATCTGCATCAAGTATACTTTCTAATTTCTATTTTATTTGTATGTTTTTTTTGGGATGCTACTCAGCTGGAGCTGAAATATTATTCACAGCTGAAATATTATTCATTTATAACCTTGTGAAAAAAAACCTCTCAAACTTTATTTCGAGCTTCTGTTTTAAGTAAAACGCCAATCATTACAAGAGTTGTGTTGATCCGAGCTATTCTCCGCTGAGCCATATATTCACACGATAGTACTCTCATGTGACTTCATTTGATGATGTGATTTGCCAGAAGTGTAGTGAGATTTTTATACCTAGGCCTATATATTAACCAGGTGTGCTAAGTGATACTCAACGTCTCAGGCTAACTATTACTTGTTCAGAGTACTTGTTCAGAGTAATGCAGCTAAAACCACCATTCAGGTTTGTTACATCATGTTGGTTCTCTTTTGAAGATCAAGCTACTTAAACTCAGCGTAGTAGGCCTATTTGTTCATACCTTACTGGAACCAATGTTTCAAAACTAAAGTTGACTATGGTTCACCCGTTGTCGGAGAATATGTCGTCATGCCCATCATGGTAGTTGGAAAGGAGAGATTCACATGTTGAAGATGTTGAGGTTCTTTTATTTTGTTAATGCCATTTGGAGCATTGGCCCTGTTTTGTAAATAAAAACTTCTCAAATGTTTTGTTTCACTAATTGTAAACTTTTATTTTTACTTTTGCTTCTTTATATGCAAATTATTAAACAAAATCTTAAAGTAGAACAGTGGGGAAAAAATATTGTTAGGAAATAGGCACATATGTAGGCAGGTATACAGTATTCATATATTTATTTTGGAGTGAGGCAATGTTTAAAAAATAAACTACACAATCTAAAATACTACCTACTGCATACTGTAATTGTGCATGTAACAGGAAATCTCAAAGAAAACCAAATCAGGATTAACATTTGACATGTCAAAGTACACCTCAGGATAGAATCATGTGGTAAATGAGCTTTTTCCAACAACGATGAAGTACAGCATGAACCCCAATCCAAAAATGGGGAGATGTATCTCACAGAGAAACATGTTATATACGACTTTCTGGAAAAGGTATATCAGAGTTCTGCATACGGTTCTGTCAAAACATGGAAGAGCTTATGAATCATAGAATTAGAAATCATATCTCGCTCAGTAGATTCCTCGAGACGATCATCCTCATCACCTCGTTTGTCCCTAAAAGAAAAGGCAAAAAATTGTTACAAGCCAAAAAATAAAAGTCCTTAAAACTCAGAATGCAGGGGCATGATTTTGCCCCGTCGCTCACCCTCTAGGATCTGATGGACTCTGACATCACGGACAAACTGCTGCACTGCATAGTCCTTCAGGTAACCATAGCCACCGTGCATCTGGAGAGCTTGGTTGCAGATCTGCAAGACCATGCGACGAGCAGAACAACATTTATACATTCATTTAGCAGACGCCTTTATCCAAACGCGACTTATAGGTGAGGCACAGAACCCAACTGAAGCATGCCTTCGTTCAATATTGGATAATACAAATACAAATGCTGCACGAACAACTTTCTTAAAAAAAAATTAAAAAACTGGACAGATTAGCTATTAGGATTCTGGGGATAGTTTCATAGTAGTTGGGGTGTTCCAGACGGTTCTGGGTTCGAATCCCAATGTACGGCAAAGCATTGCAAAAAGCCTAGTAGATTTTTTTTTATCATGTAAACAGTATACATGGAGCAAAGGTATCTAGCACATTTTGAAAGTGTGTGTGGGCTGGATGTGAGTTAGATTATGTTGACGCACGTTAAAGCACTCATCCGTGGCGAAGAGCTTGGCCATGGCGCACAAGGAGGCGGCGTCGGGCCTGTTCTCCTGGAGCGCTGTGGCGGCCTCGCGTACCAACAGGCGTGAGGCCACCAGCTTGGTGGCCATCTCGGCCAGCTTGAACTGGAGGAACTGATCACAGGCAACAGAACACATGAGTTTTTTTAATTGGGGAATCCTTGATTTTATTTAAATTACACAAAGTGTGACTTTTTTTTTTTTTTTATCTTCGACGATCTCAAAAAGTCAAAGGTATTGGTAATTAAGATGGAGGATTCCTCGATTTTAATGACAACGTAGACTTTGTCATGGGGGCTGTTGAAAAGTAGCTCCTTACTTGGTTGTTGGACAGGGTCTCTCCAAACTGCTTGCGTACCAGGAGGTAGTCTCGTGCCAGCTGCACGGAGGCGTGGGCGCCTCCCAGGGAGCAGGAGGCTGAGAGGTGGCGACAGGAGAAACATGACTAGCAGGAGATCTAGACGTCACTCACACACACTAGGAGAAACATGACTAGCAGGAGATCTAGACGTCACTCACACACACTAGGAGAAACTTGACTAGCAGGAGATCTAGACGTCACTCACACACACACACACACACACACTAGGAGCACTCGGCTTGAACATCTCACTCACACACACACACACACACACACACACACACACACACACACACACACACACAAATTGTGCTCCTTGTTTAGAAATGAGTGATAATGACACTCTATATCCATATTATTGTATTACCATAGCCTCCAGCATATCCAATAGCAGGGATACATCTGAATATTTCAAACTCTAAACTCCAATGACTAAATGTGTTTTTTCAGTCTGCATTTTACGTATGATGTCAAAAGCAGTGTTTTGTTTCATTACTCAATTACACACACAAAGTGTGTAAATGGCAATACATATTGTGTAGAAAAAAGCCCATGCTTCTGAATACCAGACACATTTCACATCTCATTCTGCATTCTGATGCCACAGCATGTCAAAACTGTGCAGCATTGACTCACTATCCCCATGTGCCCAGGAACTCATCTGTCTGGTACATTTTGAGAAGTTGTCCTCAAATAATCTTTCAAACTCATTTTGCAAATCCCAAATTCCCAACATCAGATGTCACTGCAGACTGCGTGAAATGTAAAGTAGGCATCTACATACCAGCGTGAAAATCCTAATAGCATACGATTATATATTTTTTTAAGTTATCTTTAAGGGAATTTCACTTTAAAACACTTCTGGGGTCATTTTCACACATACCAGGGCTTTTGATTGCACGCCAGACAGTTCTTAGGTTGCTGGCTTCAATATTTAGATATTATGATATTATCCTTCTTAGAAGGACAATATCAGTGATGAGAAGCAGGGACGTGTGTTTACAATGAGTCTAACGTGGAGTTTGATGTTGAATGGTCTTATCAAATATCGAAATATTAAAGCAAGCAACATAAAAACTATCTGGGGTGCACACAAAAGCCCAGGTAGGTGTGAACATGACCCCAGAAGTGTTATAAAGTGAAATTCCCCTGTTGAGACGTTTGTTGAGCTGTTTCATAAGGAAATGCTTTGGTATTTTAAATATTCATATTTAAATAATCTAATGTCAAAATAGGAAACTTTTGAACACATTACAATGTCTTTACAAGTTATACATTTGTTGTAAATGTTAAATAAGAGCGAGGTGGTGAAAAAATGCCCTGTAATTTGTAGCATTTTTAATTGTAACCTTGTTTTCCCTCATGATTGTACAAATGACCAAATTCAGTGCCAAGGACAAGAAATGTACATACAATTAATATATAATATACCTATATAATAATTCAAATATATAATAATTAAATATATAATATTTAAATATTTCAGAATTTAAATATATAGTAAAACAAATATAAGAATTAACATATATAATATCAACATTCAACTCACCTATATTGATCCTGCCTCCATTGAGTCCTCTCATAGCAATATTGAAACCTTGTCCTTCCATGCCAAGCCGATTGGCCACTGGAACAGCACAATCTTCAAATATCACGGCTCTGGTTGGCTGGGAGTTCCACCCCATCTTCAACATGTAACACAGATGACATTCATTCAATAAAAAGGATCAATTCTGGGTCAAAGCAATGGATTCATACTGCCACCTAGTGGACATCAACACATAAAACCAACAGAGGCAAAAAGATTTGTCAATATCCAGAGATTGGATTACACCCATTATGGTAGTTGGAATGTATAGTTGGAATGTATAGAAAATACTTAGTTTTACTTACTTAGCTTCTTTAAAAACACCAATTATAACAATACAAAAAACAAGTAGGACATTAAAAAAAAAAAAAAATTTAAAAATTATGAACTAACTCAGCATAACAACTAAAGTAAATACTAAACTAAAATACTACCTTTAAAGTCTGCATACAGTACTTCTACACACACCTTCATCTCTTTCTTGCCGAAGTTCAGCCCTGGAGTCCCCTTCTCCACCACCAGGCAGGAGATGCCTTTGGGTCCTTTGCCTCCCGTCCGGCACATGACCACGTACACGTCTGTATCCCCGGCCCCACTGATGAAGGCCTACAGAGACGAGAGAGGTGGGAAGAGCCTTTGAGACACAGCCCTCTTTTACCCTAGTCTCGTAAGCATCTCAACAAGGCAAAATCGTACCTTGGAGCCGTTGAGGATGTAGTGGTCTCCTTTCAGCTGGGCAGAAGTCATGAGGGAGGCGGCATCACTGCCACTGCCTGAAAAAATATATATAACAAATGAACAATAAGTCAAATAAACACAAAGCACATATTCTGGACTAAAACTGCTGTAGAAAATCGAATCATTATTGTGTACGGTCTTAAGTAATTAGTTTGATGGTGTCGGTGTATGTGTATGCATTCAATCAATTCAGAGTTCCAATGTTGAGGCAGCTATTGAGCAACCCCCCCTGCTGGCAGGAGAGAAGGTCTGGAAAAACATGGAATTCAATTGTCTTCACATGCTTAGACTAAATAAATTCAACTTGCAAGAAATAACACACAGAGGAAACTCAACTAGTGGAAACTCAACTAGTGTGCTTAAGCCTGTGGGGATTTTGAGTGCAGAGTCATGTACACGTATCAACCATCACAGGACTCACCAGGTTCAGTGAGACAGTAGGAGGCAAACTTCTCCATTAAACATAGATCCGGACAAAACTTCTCCCTTTGCTCAGTGTTGCCAAATGTGTCGATCATCCAGACACACATACTGCGGACGCAAGATTAATACTTAATATCAGCAGGAAAAATACTTCACAATCTGTAAAAGCAATAAATAAATAAAGCAAGTAATGCTGTCATCAAAGCGCTTGGGATTTTCTTAAAAAATATATTAAGATATTATAATATATCATCTACTCTGTGAATCACCATGCATCACCATGTAAAGCACAGGACAGTTACAAAGGGAACAAACAGACTCTTCAACAGGGACTGAACTCCAGACGTTAGACACACGCGGCAATACACTCAGGCCCTGCTTGCACATGTCAGCATTGTCACTGACCTGCGTTATGAAAATGAATGAAACCCAAGCAACATGACACACCATTAGAAAATGCAATCCATCACATGTTATTCTGATTGGCCACATTCAGAATGACCAGGTTTCATTTCATTGGACCCAACCGTCGAGCCGCTTACTTGTGGATGCTGATGTAAGCGGTGGTGCTGACGCAGCCGGTGGACAGGGCCTCGAAGATGACCGAGGTGTCCAGGCGGGACAGGCCCGACCCCCCCACATCTGGCTGGACGTAGATCCCACCGAAGCCCAACTGGGCTGCCTTCCGCATCGTCTCCACCGGGAACATTTCCTTCATTCAAAAATATTCCAAAACAAACAAAGACAAGGCAACTCATTATTTGGTTGTTTCCATCCTAGCTTGTTCAAGCTAAGCTGCCTGTATGCTAGTGCCAGGATGAGACAACACAACACCATGACCACCATTGAAAGGTCCAGCTGCCTTGCAATGATGTCATACCTTTTGGTCCCACTCGGCCATGTGTGGAGCCATCTCATTGGTGGCGAAGTTGAAGGCCACCTTCTGGAACTCTTTCTGCTCCTCGGTGAGGCCATGTGACGCTGTCGGGAGATAGTGTAGAAGAATATAAATTAATGCACAAATTATGTATTGTGATTAATAGTAGGCTCTGGGTTTCAACATCAATGCCCGTAGTCTACCTGGAGGCAGGGTCCAAAATTAACCTTTAACACCTCCTAGAGTGGAAAAATCTACTGCCAAAGCAATTGTTTTAATATGTAACCCTGAATTTTTGTACCTGCCAAATGGTCAAATCTATCCACAATTGGCAGGTGGCAGGTGTTAATTTTGGACCCTGCCTGTAGGCATCCCTGAGCAGGATTTCCAACCTCCACCTGCTCACCAATGACTAAAAATCTAAATCTGCAAGTCACTATCTTGTATCTTTCCATGTACATGGAACGTGTCAACCTTATTCATTAATTCTTGTCTGAAAAAGTCTGCAATCATGTGATTGCTTGAAGTGAGCCATGTCCAAAATGTTTAATCAAACCATGTAATAAAGGGTAAAGAGGGGAGAAGAGGGTGTGTGCACACAACTTATTTTGAGTGGCGCTTCGGGGGAACACAGAAGACCAATGAGAATCAGGCATTGTGTTACATGGAAGTAATGCTGCACTTCTTCGATCTACCAACATCACTATATGTTAACCCCTGTTTACTTCTGATCTTACAATTATGCTTTAGCGATACAGCGGACCAACTGTATCGCTGTCCACTTGCCCTTCTGTTTGCATGATTTGCCATGGGACCCATCACAAACAAAAACCCATGACAATAACACGAATGACATCGCTGACCAAACGATCATTTGACTTACGGTCGATGCATGAAGATATTCCGCGTTTGTGTATGTTCCTCATCAGCCGATGAGTCCTTCCGATGCGACAGCCGAGTCCTGCCACAGCTGACAGCGCTCTGGAGGCGGCCATTCTCCGCGAGGTTTCTAACCTCAATGTCACAGCGACAACATGTTGGGAAATGTAGTTCAAATAAGCATGGCGACGTCTGACGCAGGCAGAGAGACAACGCATTCATCATCAATACGTATTATTTTACTTTGTAAAAAAATATCATTTTGAAGACGCAATGTATGCAACAAAGTGTTACGTCGGCTACCTACTGTGTGTATTTAGTATTTTGTAATTGGTCGTGGAAAGGTGCGCGATCAAGTTCATGCCTCACGTGACACGTCACGTGATTTTGTTACGTCACGATATTTTGGTCTCACGCGGGACGAACAATCCTCCTCTCCGAGGTACGAATGACTTCTAAATCGCAGTCAGCTGTATTTATAAAGCACATGTCTGGGCACTATGTAATGGGAGCTGGAGGTGGATTTAGCATCTGTCCAATTAAACCAAGTCTCTCAATAGCTAAATTGCTCAAATATGAATGTATAAGGTTGCCCATATAGGCTACTGTACGTGTGACAGTGGCCATGTGTCGTGTTCAGTGTGTAATCTTTGACTATATATCATCCCTCAAATTATTGTTTGGTGAAATGAATGTCAACTACGAAATATAGAAGACGACTGTTCATAGCTAACTATTCAAAAGTGTATAGTATGCTGTGTCTTCCAACATGGGCCTTACAGGCTAGCTACTTGATATGTTTATCTTTTTCAGGAAGTGCTTCTTTATTTATTTATTTCACCCTTGTAATTCACAACTTCCTCTCGCATCTAACACTAAAGCGTCTTCTTTCCGCCTTTTAGATTGAAATGGCACCAAAGAGAAGCACCAGAGCCAGTACAAGAGCCGCAAAGTCAAGTGAGTAAACTCTGACTTTTATTTTGAAAAACCCATTGAACCTTACCAAACCCTAGTCTGACACACTGGAATGATAGTTACTGCCTCAACAACAGGTACAGATGACCTGACCTCCAACAGTGAAGAGGTGGACGTGAAGAAGCCGGCCCGGGGTAAGAGAACAGCGTCGGCCTCTGATAGGTCGGAGAAAAAAGCAAAGACTGAACCCCCCAGCGGCCCGCTCTACTCTCATTGGCTGATGAAGTCGGAGCCAGAGAGCCGGTTTGAGAATGGAATTGATGTGAAGGTACATGGTTTGTTCCTCCATGACCTCACAACCTCAGTGATTGGATTAGTTATCATATAGTCTGTGTTCCCGTCGTTCACGTTCATGTTTGTTTTATTTCATTTCAATACAGTTTGGGATTGAGGATTTGAAGGCTCTTCCCAGTCAGACTGGATGCTGGGATGGTGTTCGCAATTATCAGGTAGTAGATTTACTCATGTAATAATAATAATGACCTTAAACATGTATCCACTCCATAACATCCCTATATAGTATGGCATATTAATCCTAATCCTAATGTTCAGTATGAAAATTGTGGTCTGGGGGAGTAAGAGAAAAGTATATGTTTATGGATTAGTGTGTATGGTATTTACTCTATGAGAGTGTGTATATATTCTATGGCTTCTGTTTTTTACCTCTAGGCACGCAACTTCATGAGGGACATGAAAGTGGGGCACCTAGCGTTCTTCTACCACAGTAACTGCAAGGAGCCAGGCATTGCAGGAGTCATGGAAGTAAGAGCCTGGTCTTCCCTACGGGCAGCCCCGGCCGTTTGTAGCTATTGGTGCTTTAACGTTGCTTCTGTTGCCTTATCTAGATTGTGAAGGAGGCATATGTGGACCATACTCAGTTTGACAAGAAAGATGTGCACTTTGATGCATCCAGCAAACAAGATAACCCCAAATGGAGCATGGTGTTGTTCATACATTTTTTTATGCATTTTAACTATACGTTAAAAATCAAAATCAAATCAAATGATTGTTTTTATTATTTTTATTATTTTATTTATATATTATTTTATGTACTTTTTGTAGGTAGACGTCCAGTATCAAAGAATGCTTCAGCGGTTTATTCCTTTGTCTGAGCTCAAGAAATACCATCTGCAGCATAGTGCCAAAGGAGGGCCTTTAAAGAACATGGCTCTCTTCACCAGGGCAAGGCTGTCCGTCCAACCCCTGACAAGTGGTATGTACTCGCGTGTTTCAACTAAGAAACATGGATCTGTTTATTGGACATTTTATACGAGTAAGCCTTTTTCATGATTTTATGATTTTCTATTGTTCAGCAAGTTTGACTCATCGTGTATTTTGTTTTACAGAGGAGTTTGACTTTGTGTTAGACTTGGAGAATAAGGAATCGATTTGAGAGTTTGGACCAGTTTGACAACTGTCAAATTAATGTTTGTTTTTTTGTAATAAAAAGATTTTTTATATTTAACATGCTTTTGTTTTTTGTAGCTCAGCACATTTGAATCGTAAGACTCATCAACTTTACAATATATCACAACAGGCAACACATTTACAGATGTTGGTTTGAGGTATATATGCAGATGGCATACACAGAAGTCATTTGGCATCAATTTATTTAGTTTTGTGGGACAAGGAATACATGATTAGTAATTAGCAAAAGAGAAATTGTATCTATTGTACTCCTTCCAGGTTAAAATACTAAAATATGGCAGCCAACAGGATTTAATTTGCTAGATACATTTAGGCACCACTTAAGTCTCTAATGTGGAAGATACAGAACACGATGACATAATATGAGGCCTTAAATACAAGTACATAGACACCCTTTTCTAATACCACACCACAATGCTGAGGTAAGCATGTCAATGGTCATTTGGTGGCACTATGCACTGCATGATCAATCACAAGCGATAAAACGGCACTGGAAAGCAGGTTTTAATAGCTGCTCTTATGTACAAATCATAATGTATGGGATAATACTGAATCCCTCTAATTTAAGTACAAGGGAATGAGAAAAAAAACAAGTTCCAGTTTTTGTTTTGTGTGAGAGAAAACAATATATAAGAGAAAACTATATATTTAGTAAGAAATAACAGTGCAAAGTTTTTTAACCTAAAAATGTTAGGAATGCATTGATTAAATGTGGAATGTCAACATTTCGTTGACATTTTAGAACTAGATAATTCTGATAATGTTAAAATTAATTTACAGAACAAAATGTGTTAGACTTGAGAAGAGACAGAAATTGGTCACTTAAGCGTGAAAAGCATAATCTCAGACTTCAGACACAGGAAGTTGTAACAGATGATAGTTTTTTCCAATTACCCAAAAAACGATCTGCAACCCAAGCCATGTGAAATGGCTCATGCACACTGTTTTTATTTAATTTTTTACTCCATTGTTCACATGTAGCCTGACCTCCCTTCACTCTCCCTTTTCCCCAAGCAGCCAAGACAAGCCAGACAGCTGGTAACACCTGGTACTGTGGTGGTGGTGGGGGGGGAGGTACCAGCTTTCAGCCCACCAGACACTGCGGGTTCCCCTGGGCACTGCTAGCCGCTCTCCTCCTTGGCCGCCTGCTCCAGCGCGCTCTCGGACGCGGCAGAGCCCTCAAACCTCTGGGCACCGATGGTGGCCTGCTGGGACATGCTCTTCCTCACCACGTCCCCTTTCCTCCACAGTGTGATTTCCTTCAGAAGAACGGTACGACACAACATCAACCAATGACATATCACATTTCCTGTCCAAATACACAATCTAAAACAAGTTTCAGCTTCTGCTCAACCAACTTATTACCAAACAATCAGAATATGTGTGGTCCCAACCGTTAGAGTAGGGGGGATTTAAGAACAATCAGTTGGTTTCCATATACCCAGCTGTCTGTCACCATTAAATATGGGTGGGGGGGAGGTGTACTGCCAAAGTTAACCCTGAGGGGGCGCTGATGAAAAAAGGTTGCGAACCCCTGCGGTAGAGCACAACATTAACACTGACAGGGTTGCTAGTTTGATTCCCACGCTTGGTCTATATATTACAACGCTGATGTACCTGCTGTTTAAAGTAGCGTCTTTCTTCCTCGTCGATCAGAACCAGGTTCAGGTAGTAGCGCACAGAGAACTTCTTGTTGATGTCACGCATGGTCGGCGTCATCTCATAGCCAGCCAGAAACAACCGGATTGGAATGGACTCCCCTGTAATTAGTTACAATTACAATATAGACCCACAGTATATTACAGAGCGGATACAATGAAACAAATTGTATATCCTATAATGCATGAATAGCCATGAATTACAAGGTGCTGTAGGTAAGATTTAAGAGCCATTATTTGAGTGTCATTTGTTAAAAATGGCACAGCCATCTGTCAGCTATTAGTGAGTGAAATGCGCTGTGAGAATATCTGTTTCCAGTTGACTGCTCCTGCCTCTGTATGAATTTTTTTAGTTGTTTCGTTTCAAAATCTTGCTCTCTCTCTCTTTACAACTCTTTAATATTACCTACAGCACCTTTAATTTGTGAATAAAAAAACTTGAGTTTCATTACTGAAATCACTGATCAAGAAATGATTGTTTATGGTGCCACTTACCCCTAACTGGTGCCCCATCCATTATCTCATACTTTGCGATGGTGTCATTTTCGTGGTACACACTGGGTCCGGTGCCTGTTGTCTCGCGTTTTATAATGTCGATTTCCATATGCTTGATCTTAATCCTTACCAGTAGGAAGTAGATTTTCCCCACGATCACATCTTTCAGATGATACCTGTGAAGGTGCAGAATTCCAAAGCCAATAAATCCAAATCTCAAGAGTGTCCTCTAAAGGTTTCTATAATATAAAATTAATCATAATAATTATTATTACATAAATTGAAACTGAAACTAAAATGTTTGACAGGCTGGTCATTATAATCTGTAGGTAATTTATATTATTGATCTAATCTTACATCGTAACTAATTAATCTTCATTTAAACACATTGGCGAACCTTTTTTCGTGTTTCTCAAGACTCACTTGGATTTGTTGTACTCGAACTCAATGTGGAGACAGTCTTCAATTCCAACTTCCATTTTAATAGACGAGTTGAGTTCTGGGTAAGTGCTCAAAGTGTGGACCACGATGTCCATCTCTTTACTAATGTCATTCAGTCTTCTGCTGACCGTCGCTCGTAGAAAGTACCTGCACATAAAACAAAACACATCTAGGGTCCACAAACTGGATGTGTTGGGTAGATCAGTTGACTATGTTGGCTTTGGATCAACTGCGTTACACTCTCTCTTTAAAAGACACAATGGTGAATGGTAAAACAAGGTTAATAGATGATAGATTAAGTGAAAAATGTCATTGGTTGAAAACAACAGTGAATGTTTAAGCTTCGTCTTAGTACCTTAGCTTGACATTCTGGCCTGTGTAGGATTCGTATGGTTTCTCAACATGAGTGAACTCAAAGTCAAAGGTCTGCGACTGTGTAATTTCCCCGGGTCTTGCCAGGTCTTTCACCAGAGATACAAACTCATGATGGTTCCCTCTGTCGTAGTATAGCTCTGTTGATAAAAGCAAACATTACAAATCTTAATGTTCACACAGTCCTGCTGTTTAGTATCAGGGCAGCAGGTGTCAGAGCTCTGAGCACAGTGTGTCAACAAACACAGGAAACGCATGTAAAAAAGGAAAGAGGCAAAATACATGATCAAAATACACACCTATTTGTCCAACAAATTCAATTTTGATTCCCTGGTGCTCAAGTCTCTTCCCGGGGTTCTTTAAAGTGACATTCACTTTCCCACTGACAGTCTCCCCATCATAGAACAGAAAGTACTTGTCTTTCTTCCCATCTTCTGTCTTGTGCTCAACCTTCTTCCTCGTTTCAGCGTCATTCAGCACAACGTCAATCTCTGCACTTTGGCCAAAACTAAAGAAACTCATCGTACTCCCTGACTGTAGACTGTGCACACTCTCGTATAAGCCTGTGGCCTCTGAATAGCCAGTCTTGGTGGAATTGTTTGCAAAGTATCTATCGCCGCTCTGTGACCTTACTCATGCAGAATAACATGTGCTGTTCATGTAGCGCAAGCTACCCCGGTTACCTGACTAGACTACGTACACACAGCGGTAAACAAGTAAGAAATTAAAAGCAAAATTAGAAAAAGATCTTCACTACTTCCATAGTCATTTCTTCGATCAGATGAACTAGCATCGACAGTCCGCATACGGATAGAAACGCCTCGTGTCCATCAGAAAGTCAAGGACGACTCCGGTCAACGATGACTCCAGTAGTTACATTGGTTTGAATTGGAAACTAATCGGAGATTAACGCAATATGTCGTGTATTGAGATTACATCTGCACAGTAAATGTTGTCAAACGATCAGGAAGTAGGACTATTTTTGTTAGCATAATTACTTCCGGGTGATCCTTTCAAAATAAAACTGCAGGTTCTCCGTCACAGATTGTAATTTACATAATGTGGCTACCGTCCACGGAGGCTGCTCAAAACGAGACGATTCCCTCAATGAATGTGTGTGTAGCATCCGCATCATGTTAGGATGAGGTGGTGAAAAGAACCTGAATGTCTTGGAATTATAATAATCCATTGTTTGCCATTTGAATTGCATTGTGAATTTCACAATGTCTTCTAAAGCCTTTCCTGTTATGAAATAATATATATTATGTTGTTGTTATTATCTTATCTTAAGTAACATATATATACATATATATCCCAGTGTAACATTAATCATTAAATTGTGTCTCTCTCTGGTTAACGTTGGAATTCCCACAATATGTTAAAAAGGCGACCAAAGCAATTTTCCAATTAAAAATGTATTTAATAGTAACAAATCAAAACATTTCACAATAATATCAAATGAACAACAGTTCCTGAGTTATCACACAAATCATCCTAGAAGACTTTCTACACTGACACCTATTGTTTCAGAAGATGAACTGTAACTGATGAATGACCAGGTTAATACTGCAGATACACACGGATTAATACGTTTTGTAACTCTATGCTCAACGAACACTTTGTATTGCCATATTTACATAAATATATTCTACCAATGCATGAAACAATACCGAAACAAAAAATGTTTTATGTACATTTAATATTGATTCAAAACTGGACAATATGTCCAATATTCACAAAATAATTTGTAAAGCACAGAAGGTCACTTATACACAGAAACAGCACTCTTTACCACCTTTATAGTACATAGTGAGTTGCAGCATTGTGGTATATATGTAGTTGTCACACTCAAACATACCTATAACTTATCAATCAATACATCAGTCAATAAATTGGCCAATATTATGCTACTTATTACCTGCGTAGTAACAATATACAAGAACCGTTAACCTTTTAAACCACATAAACAGAGGATGTGTTACATTTGTGAAATGTTATAGAAAATAAAACATTTTTTGGAAAACAATTTCAGGAGTATAAAGTCGTTGAGATAAAAAAGAGGATTTGTTCAAAACCTTCCGGAAGAAAAATAACTCACTGTTTCTTCTATGGTCAGACTGTTGCCTCGACAGCAAAAGGTCACAGCTTTAAAAGGAAGCTAGTAAGTTGTGCAATAAAACTTTTCTTGTAAAGTAAGTGAAGCTAAATGAAAAAAAATGCATTGTAGTTATGAAATCAACTAATATTACTTTGGCAACTTTTGAATGTATTTGTATCTGTGTGCTCGGAGAACAGTGTGCTGATGATACACCACATATTCTACCAGATGGACCGGTTGCTGAAATTGTGTACAATTTGTTCATTTTCTTTCTGCTTTCTTCACACCCCCTGGTCTTTAGTTGTTAAATGTTGAATGACGACTTGCGTTTTAGATTTATATAACATTTTTAGTTGTAGCATATTGGGATAAATGGTCTTACAAAGAATCAAAGTTATTATGTACTCAGTAATACTTGTATATTTGTATATATATTGTGCCTAAGGAGCCCAAGCTCATGTGCCATGATACTTCATATTTGCGGGCCACCGTTACTGCAGTGTTTCCTCCCACCAGATGGATATAGAGTTGTCTATTTTATCGTACACGTTGGGATGAAGAATACTGTGCCACCTCATATGACGAATGACGACTTGTGTCGAAAATGTCCCTGTGACAAAAACGAAGAAGAAAATAATGTAATTAGTATAAATCTTTGGGATGAATACCGCTACAATCATAACAAGCTTTGTAATATATGAAACAGTTACATAGTGAAGGTAAATGTGTACCTCATCTGCATCACCATAGTCCACACCATGGTCCTGGGCTGGCATTTTATAGCTGAAATGATGATAAAAGTCATGTTTTAGTTTAGGCTTATGTTGGAATTAGAAGACACTCCCTATCCTCCTTCTTGTTGGCTAGGAGTGTAATAACATAATAATAAACTAATATGTAAGCTGTACATTCATGTTTGAAAATCTGAACGCATTCATGTAGCACAAGTAGTTTCTGAAATGACAATGATAATTACTGAACACTTTTTAGTTTGCAAGAGGATCTACAGTTACAAGTGTCATCTGACTATAGGTTCAAATCCCACCTTTTCTTCTTCTTTGTTTCTTCATGCAAAATAATTGCCATTGTGTGTTTTAAAAAGACCAAATGTCCCTTAATAGCAGCTACCACATTAGCCAGTAGCCAATATGTTGGTATAACAGTTAACTGAAATATATTTGGTGATTTTAATGTATCACTTACTTATTTTCACTGTGATCTTTGCTGGAGAAACATCCATGTTTGTGGGCATGACAAATCCCAACAGTAACACAGATGAATGCAACCAATGCAGCAAATGACTTCAGGAATATGCCAACAATGTCAACATCATCTAGAACAGTACAAGAAAACATATGTTATATAAAGAAAACATTTTAATTCATTGGTTCCATTCATTGATGGTTGCATGATAAAATCGAAAGAAAACGGCTTGAACATCATACTGTAGGTTCTGTTCTGAATTCCCATTATTTTGAGTTGAATATTGTTTCTTCTTTTTGATTGGCAGTTGAGGAATCGTTCAAACTAGTCTCAGCCTATAAGCTAATATTATATATCCGATGGCTACAAGTCATCTACTTAGTTCCACTAAGGTGACTGGGTGTATTTAGAGTTGGTCTGGTATGGATTATAGTTATTCCCACTGTGAGTCTGTATCTACAAATGATTATCTCACCCCTTTATTCCCTGTGGCAATTATATGATTAGAGAACATGTTGTTTAAGAATGACTTCATTCTTCACTATTTCATGTTTTTCTACATGCACTTTGTGGAGTAATTTGATTTAAGATTAATTTAAGACTGGGATGCAATTTTTCAGAAGAATTTGGATATCGTAACATACTTATATGAGGTGCAAACTGAGTAGCATATACTAAACTAAAGATTTGAATTAGATTATTTTAATGATATTGTCATACCTACCAACAAGCATAACGTGTTGTATGTATATATGTGTACATGTGTTTTGATGTTAGCGTTGCATAACAGATGTTATGAAGGTGGATAATGGCCCTATGCTTATGCTTACTAGTGAAGCAAGACACACCTTCTAAACTAGATCAGGCGAGCTGGAGATAATTTACTCCCCAGCACTCACACAGAGCACCACAAAGTTCTGATACATGGAAACGAGTGACCACTCACAGACTTCCATCCTCTGTGGGGGACAGTGAGCATGTCCGGCATCATTCTTGGCCTGGCAGTAGTACTCTCCGGCATCCTCCTTCTTCACCTTTCGGAATTTCTGCCAGGACATTTTCCACAGTGACACAACTTAGCCTGCGTTCCAGTGGGCCGCTCTGATTGCAGGCGATGCATGCGAGCATAGAAACCTGCTGCCCTGATACTAAACAGCAGGACTGTGTGAACATTAAGATTTGTAATGTTTGCTTTTATCAACAGAGCTATACTACGACAGAGGGAACCATCATGAGTTTGTATCTCTGGTGAAAGACCTGGCAAGACCCGGGGAAATTACACAGTCGCAGACCTTTGACTTTGAGTTCACTCATGTTGAGAAACAGAGAGTGAATGTGTAGTGCAGTCGCTAGGAGGTTGTTCAACTCCCAGCTGAAATGCAATAACTAAATAGAGAGTAGTGAACAACCGCATGTTAATAATGTAATTATTAATAATTGTATTATTGATACTTCACTAATAACTATTTACAAAACACTTTTGAGAGGCTGGGGACATCGGGGATCAAACCCAGAACCTTTTCGGCTTTGAGCCCAACACCCAAGCCACCACACTATTCCTCCCCCCCCCCCCAACGGGACGTCCATTTTGTTAGTTTTGTCCTGAGCCAACACCTACCAGGCTTCCGGTGTCTTGGTTGATGGTGTAGGAGGAGTTGATGAGCCGGGTGCCCGTCTTGGGGTCCAGGGGCAGCTCCTCGTTGTTGTGGAACCAGCGGTACTGCGAGGCAGGAAAGCCCTCGTTCTCCAGACAACGCAGCTCCGAGGACGTTCCCACGGTGACTGCATCTGGCACGCTGCACCGTGGCACCACGGGCTTCACTGCAGGGAGAGAACACACGCTGCTTCACCCTGCTGCCGGAAGGTTGTCTGCATGTCCACCTTGAACACTTCAGCCACTTACTGTACAGTATCCATATATCATGTTTTACCTGCACTTTTAACTTTATGCACCTCATGTTTTATATTTAACTTTATACTTACACTTCCCTTTACTGCTCAAGCTTTTTTTTTGAACTCCCGTGTGTTTTTTGTAAAACGTAGATAACCCTGTTTTATATTTAACTTTATACTTACACTTCCCTTTACTGCTCAAGCTTTTTTTTGAACTCCTGTGTGTTTTTGTAAAACGTAGATAACCCTGTTTTATATTTAACTTTATACTTACACTTCCCTTTACTGCTCAAGCTTTTTTTTTTAAACTCCTGTGTGTTTTTTGTAAAACGTAGATAACCCTGGCTTTGTCATAAGAATTTCACTGTACAGAATGCAGACTTTTTTGGAC
>OOFB01037725.1:63084-81781 GCA_900323305.1 Trachyrincus murrayi
ATATCCACCTTGAACACTTCAGCCACTTACTGTACAGTATCCATATATCATGTTTTACCTGCACTTCTAACTTTATGCACCTCATGTTTTATATTTAACTTTATACTTACACTTCCCTTTACTGCTCAAGCTTTTTTTTTTAACTCCCGTGTGTTTTTGTAAAACGTAGATAACCCTGGCTTTGTCATAAGAATTTCACTGTACAGAATGCAGACTTTTTTGGACCGCTGCATTGGTTAACATGGCTTGAAAAAGCATGCAACTCTGGAATGAGGTTGCAGTAAGGCCCTGTGCTTTGGCTGTTCAAACGGTTGCAAGAACCCTCAATACTGTATCTTACGAGCAACACGGTACAGTACGGTACCGTACAGTACTATGCTAACAGTACCTCTCACTGCAAGGCTAATGAGTATCTCGTCAAAGTCTCTCTGGTCGTCGATGGCCGCCACCTCACAGCGGTACTCTGCCGTGTCAGTGCGGGTGGCGTTGAAGATCAGAATGTTTGCCGGTTCTCTGAGCTGCGCCCTGTGCTCCAAGTCGCCTGGGGGGGACAAGGAACAAAACCACTCATTGAAATACACAGCGTGTCCCGCGACCGATGAACGGGACAATTCACTGCCCACTTCTCCAATCAGTGAAGCTGTGCCAATATGTTCCTGTGAAACACTGTGATGCTGACTGAGCCATTCATTTCTTTATGAAAAGAAACGTTTTGAAAACAGAAACCTACCTGATATCCGATTTTGAAAGTACACATAACTGGGAACGCCGTTTTTGATCTTTTTCCATTCAATCCTAGGATTGTTTGTGGAGATGGATTCTATTAAACAGGTCAACTCAATGGCTGTGGAAGTGGAGGGAAAGAGAAATAGAAAACAAAGGACATCAGCAGCCGGTAGGCCCAGTAAGAACACAAGCTACTTTGTGCAGAAGGGAACGGACGGACTGTTCCAGAAGCTTACGTTCAAACTCATTTGCCCACACAATCTTGTCCATCGTCCGGAGAATAACAGCCTGCGATGGCACATGGCCTGCAAATCAAAAAACAGGAGGAAAACAGTTACAGCTCCATATGGCAGACACCTGGACGTCTATCGAAAGGAATGAACGGATCAGATTTGTTGAATTAGAGAGTTACTGACAACAGAAAATCAGCGAGTTAGGGCCTTAGGATGTGATTTCTGTAACCAGAGCTCATTAATCACGTTCCAATTGTATCCCAAGAGTTTAACACCTGAGGCAAAATGTGTAAATGGTGCAGTCAACACTAAATGCCACAAAAAAAGCCCCAGTCTTTGTACAGTCTTTGCTTTATTGTCCCTCAAAATATGACAAAATGTAGCAGCTTCTCATTGTTAGCGGGTGTAAAGAATGATATTAAAGATTGGTATCTAAGCATAGATTTTCTTTATTTTATTGAAAATGTATACACCACTATACCCTCATGAAAAATACATGAATTCTGGAGGTGCTGATGTACTGCTTAAATGATGCAGTAAACAGGGACTGTGAAGGTCTATTATAGGCTTTGGAATATAATTACTGCCATGTTTGTTTTCTATTTTTCAACTGAGTCAGCTCTAAAAAGTGTTGTTTGTCGACGTGAAAGCACGAGAATAACTTGGCTGAACAATGTTATTGGGTTGATTTTTAAGCATGTTAGCATAGCGTTTTTAAGGGAGGTATTATTTCCTGGTTCAAAGCAATCAAATTAATTCTTTATTCAGTAATTCCGGTTCAGTAGGGAAGCCTGCGTGAAAGAGCACGGCACTTATGACTCACGCACAGCGAGGATGCATATGAATTAACTACTTAAAAAAAACTGAACCAAAACAGAACAAACACATTTATGCAAATCTGCTTTTCCTGTTTACCCTCAAGGCGTAGAAAAAAAAGGCACAGCAACCTAGACCTAGGTCCTAGTTGTTGTTAAGTAGCCTCTTTAGTTGTCGCTTAATTTCTAAAGTACACTCCTAGAGTAGCAAGGTTTGTTTCTCAAATGCCAGATCTAAATGGCCTCATGTTGGATCAATTAGGCTATCTCAATCAAAAAGCATTAAAAATCCACTAGGATTAGCATATAAGCTAAGCCAAATTTAGAAGGATACAGGAACCGGCAATTAAGCCCAGATCATTAACATACATTAATTGGTCATAACTAAATTTCTTGCGAATATTTTTAAACGGAGTAGGCCGCTCTACGTCTGTGTGCCTTTCACTTTGTGCATACCTTTCAGCAACTTTACATATATTTAGTAATACCATAAATACAATAATTGCCGGGTTCACATCCATGTGAAAACACCCATGCTGAGCAGTGAGGCCCAACAGAGCCCTTTCCTTTCACTGTCGGACAACACAGAATGCTACAAAATGAGGGGTTAGATGAGACAATAATAAGCACTGTGGCTTCCTAATTGGCCCACACATCCTCCACAGCTTATTTTGGATGCTCTGTGATAGTAACCCTCTTAGACAATGTCACGACTGCAATTTTTGTTCCTGCACTCTGAAAGCATACACTGCCACCACCCCCTCTCGCCACACCACCTCACACACCATCACCCTCAGCAGCACTGCGCATAATCCCTCCTTCGCATCCAAGTAGCTTTGTTACCCCCAGCGCAAAGTAAAACTAGCAAAGTGGCAAAGTGCTCATAGCTGACAGCGGGGACAAGGCGCATACTGCCACAGCATAATGTTAGCACAGCTGCAGTGGCTGCGGGGAGATCCATCTGACTCCTAGGTCTCGGCTTCCGTCTCCGTTGCACTGACTTTCCCACTCTGTGCACGGAGAGCTATTTTTATCACAACAGTGACTGGACATCCTGGGAGACACATAGCTTATCCAGCAAACACTGCCACCCAGTATACAGATGACATTTGTTCTGGTCTGTTAGCATGGAAACACCCAGGAATGGTGACTGAAAAACTAGCCCCGGGGTTTCTTTCGCGGAAGAACGCTTCAAAAATAGGGCTTGGCTTAAGGCTTTATTAAAGTTTGGGTTGTTTTAGGTTAATTGTTTGTGTTTAGAAGACCATGATGTACAGCTGAGATTTGTCTGTCAGCATGGAGACATTCTATGGGTAGGCTTACTCAAACTAGCGAGGCTTGGAGTTAAAAAGAGAGGTGAGAGATCATGAAAAGAGACCGTGGCCAATGACCCTGATAGAAGACTCCGGCAAAGTTCTGCATCTCAGTATTTTAGTAATTCATGAAGTTAGTTATATGACTCAAGACTGTAATATTTGTATTTGTTTGTTTAAGAGGCTTGTCTCAAGGCAGCATGATTCATTTATCTGCTAGGGATCATAGATTAAGATGCATAGATAATGGAAAACTGAAGCCTGGGGAGTTTATTTATAATTATTTTAAAATGTGGTTCTTGGAAAGATCATTATGATGTCTGTAAACTAGGCCCCATAGGCCTGCTTCTTGTCCAACACAACGCTGACCTCGTGTCCCTGTTTGTACTACAGTAAAACAATACATTTAAGGCCGTGGGAAAGAATAACAGTTGTTCATTAAAAAGACAACGGCTATAGCTAGGCTAAATGCTAATATGTCCTGCAAAACAAAAGCATTCATACACACAATAGAGTGACCGTCATAAAACAATCACGTCTAAAGATTAATCTGTAACTGTTCTAATATATACAAAATAGTCCTGGCTGGAAAGCCATCCTATGCAAGCTCTTTTTTTTATTAATCTCTTGGTTGTGGTAATGCATAGATAAAGTACATAGCCTGTTTGGAGACAAATGTTCTATTAAATAGCCACAATTTGCAATCCTCTTAGGCACTAAAAACATGAAAACAACTGCCCGTCCCAATCCTCAATACAAGGTTGTTGATCCAGTAGGTCTATAAAAAGCCTTTTTCCAGACATTCCAACACAGCCATTGCAAAAATGCAATGGCTTTTGCACTATGCAAGTGAAGCTTCACTTGAGTGAAGTCTCATAAGCATATAGTAAGTAAATGTGCCGTCTTGGGATACAGACTGCATGTAATATAGTACCACACATCAAATAGGGGCTGCATAATATATAATATATTTATAGAACAACATATTTCTAAAACTTCCCCATATTACAGCATGATGTAATGGAAGGAAGAGTTACATTTCAGATACACAATGACAATAGGATATTATGAAATAAAACATTAAATTAATTAATAATTATTACGTATTATTATTATTTGTATGGCAATTAAATGGTCAATTCCAAGTTTTTCATTATTACATAATAATAATAATGTTAATAATATAATGTTATTTCAATATCATTTCATGATGCATATTCTAACAAATTCAAACTAAAATTCTAATAAATAGATAAACATATTCAAGACCTAAAATCCCCCTGGCAGGTGTTAATTCTAAGCTGAGAGGACAAATGATATTTTGGACTTGGAGCTAGAATCTACCTTTACAGCTCACATTGGCAATCATTTCAGCGCTGCCGGCATTGCAGTGAATTACATACACCCAGTCAGTAAATAAATCCAGTGTCATCTCATTCCAGATTCAGAACTGCAGAGCTGTATGAGAACAGCTTTATGAGCGAGAAAGCTTTGCCTGCTAGCTTTATCACTTTAGCAGTGAAAACACTCTTACAACTAAAGTCTCAGGCAGCACGTAGGCCTAGAATCTGTTCGGTACCACGTTATATGTGGATGTATGGCTGACTATTACTGCATAAGTGTAACAGATGGTCACTATGGCCGCTGGCGAAAAGCATTCACACTCAGCCTGTTAACCTTTCTTCTAACGAATGGTCATGCAATGGCAGTTTATACATGTAGTTCAATACATGCTTAATGAATGAGTCATTTGAAAGACTCAAATGCAGCGATGGGGGTATTTGCACTTCAGAAATGAGTCACAGCAATTGGAAATATCACAGAGCATCAACCAACTTGAAGGGGGAATTACATTCACCCCACTAAACTCACTGGTCACTGCTTGCCCTGCTTGAGGGTGGGTGCAGATTTAACCTGCTGGCCACCTATAGGGCAAGTCATTCTTCACTCAACCCTGTCCTTGACCTGACAGTCTCTGAGACCATTTGTAAAGCCTTCATTAACATGTGTCAGGCTACTACAGAAGTTGAGGCAAATGACAAATACATTCTCTACCACATGGACATAATCCAATTGGGGGGAAAGGAAATAATGGTATGCCAAAGGGGTTGTATTACCTACGTTACACCTGTTAACACACTGAGGCACAGTATGTGCATAACTGTTCAAGCATGCTATTAAGCAGCATTGTTTTATGGTAGAAGTTTAAGGCTACGAAACACAAAGTGTAAGTGGTGATTTTGTGATTTTGCAAAGCACAATTAAAAAACCTTGATGGTCCATTAACGTGTTAACGCGACGAGATGAATTTGTATGCATTGTAAAATATCTGTATGCTTTACACTTCATTAGTAGCTTCCGATGTCTCGTAGTGCTGTTTAAGAATGAGGCAACAATGAAACGCATGTCAGGGGGAGATTCAGTATCATCGTCCGGGCTTCATGCAGCCCACCCTGTTAATATTTAATGTCATTGAGTTAAATCTGTTGCCCTTCGTTCAAAGAAAGCTCAACAAGAGACACGACAAATTCACCACCACGAAGATCATCCTCAACACGTTTACAGATAGCAAGCCTAACGTTTGGTTATAGCAAATTTTGTCGAGTGTGAAGAATGGCTTTGATTTACAAAATACAACCCGCACCTCGGCATTATTGAAAAGAAAATTACTCACAGATGCTCGAACAAAATATAATGCAAGCGATGATTCGGGCTATCGCCATCTTGTAGCTTTCCATTTATCGGTAACAACACTTGCACATACACACACACACACATACACACACACGAGCTACGCTGTGCGAGACTCGGCACCTCTGTGAGGTATGAGGGAGGATGGGGTCCACCGCCAGCCCGCTGGATGTTGCCATGGACGAGTTTCCATAGCTACAAGGGCATCACGGCGGAAAGGGACGCTCGACCACCGGAAACAGCAGCACCATATAAATCATATTCTACCAAATCCCAACAAAGCATTGTATTATTATTATTATTATACTAGTTTGTCTTTGTCGTGTAAATGTTCCAACACATAATGACATACATAACGGAAACAGAAATAACGGCACATTTTCTTCACATAAATAACCTATATTATATTTAAAATATATATTTTAACAAGGGCACCTGTCGGTTAATTTAGGTTTATATTAGGCTACGTATTATCAATTTCGGTTGTTAAACCGGTTGAAACCATTTGACATTATTTCATTAATGTATTGTATTTTATTGGCGCGTAGCTGCAGGTTTACCTCATTAAACTGCAGGTGGCAGTGTACAATCAAATATTAGACACGTCACTAGCTACCATCACTGCATTTCCCCCCAGCTATCTATCCTAACGTTTTCGACGACATATAACCTTTGTTAGCCAATTACGTGTGTGTTAGGAGTCATATGGATAACACAACGTGTAGCCTATAGTTTATAATATTAATTATGGGTGTGTTGCATTTAGATATGCCAGTGCGCAGACAATACATTGTCAATGCTGGTGCCCTGGCAGACACATATCAGACCTAATATTATATCACACCTCACTCAGAAGGGCCTATAAAGTAAGCCTACAAAACAACAGTCTGCTATAGGTGTAAGCCTACTAAACTTAATGTTAATAAACAATCCACTGTGTATGAATAATATATGTCTTGCTGTCACATGATCATTTCTCTTAATAGTCCTGAAAGGTTATCATGCAATTGGGAATGGTAGTTGATAACAATATTGTATTCTTTAGTTGTTAAACTTTTTCATCTCGGGACCCAAAAGCCGATGCACACTCAGAAAACTCTGAGTACACTGGAATCGGTGGTCCTTTCGTTACAGGGGCTATGTATATTGTCAGACTGCGGCCCACCTCCAATTGGATCACGACTCATTTTGGGTCCCGAATTGATCCACAAAACTCTGCTTTAGAGTGACAAATAAGTAACCTGATTATCATCCTAGGCAGACAAAGGAACTAGCTAAATTACTTTCCATTGATGGTGACATTTTACCTATATTGAGCAATAGGCCTATTTCTAAAAAATGTGTGTTAGGAAAGAATGATTATCAGATCTCTGAAGATTAAAATTAATGAGGTGAATACATGAATCATACCATTACGTAACAGATTGAGTCAGTCAAGGTGCAGTTGGTCCCAACCTCCTCCAAGGAATTAAAAGAAAGGTAGTGCGTATTTCTTCTGTGCTTTCACAGTTCTATTCAGTATGCATGCTGTAATTAATATCTACATGGGTTTGAAACAGGACACTGGCATATACTGAAACATTAGGGCCTCAGCTTGTAACCTATCTAAAATCCATACAACAACTATGTTGTTGCTAAAAAGATGATTATATTAAATATCAATGGCTTTTCTAGCTCAACACATAATACCAAGAGCTTGTGATATAAGTATTCGTTATATGGAATATATAGTATATGTTTTTGCGAACCCTGGATGCTGTTGCATGCATACAGAGCCAGGGGCAGGACAGCATTATTCCCAGCATTTGACCCTCGGTTCAGAGTGTTCTGGGTTAGATCCCTAATGTCCTCAGCCTAACTGTAAGCATCCTTAAGCTAGATGCTTAATCCCTGCCTGATCCTTAAAGATCTGTCGCTGTATTCAATCTAAGTCACTTTGAATAAAATGTCCTAAATGAACAAACAGAGCTGCTTGATATATAGAAGTGGGTCATTACAGTTGGATTAGTGAGACATGCACAGCAATGCCCGTAGCAGCGTAGTTTGTTCTAATGCTTTCTAGGCATTAGAAAGCCTAAAGTAACACATCATTAAACTTGTCCAGTGTCGCTCAATAATGTCATGAAGCCTAAAGTAGCCCTCAAGTATTGACGCTAGCTTATAGCTTAGTCATTATGACACTTGTGCCACTTTTTTATTATTTATTTACTGTATAGCATATTGCTATTTTGTGTCGCAATATACTGCAATGTATGTATGTATTTATTACTATTTTATAGCATATTTCCAAATTGCGTACAAATATGTATTTTTGTCTTTTATCTATATAGAAAAAACAAATGATAAAAAGATAATGAAAACACACTGAATACTGACATAGCCCCATCCATGGCAAACATGTTAGTGGAAGTAAGTTCACAACAATTTTCAAATAAAACAGTTTGATCATTTACTTTTATTGTTAACAAACGCTTGTATAACCAGTTGATCAGGTGACCATCTATGCTAGTTGTGCAAGTGTAGCCTACATGTTTAAATATCATGATATTATGATAATATATAATACTAATATACTACTATTCTACCATATGACGTGTGGTTTGTTTTCAATGGTCACATTGACCTAAGAATTGTAAATGGGTCAAACCGCCATTTTTCCAAAAATAAATACTACCTAGCTAATAGCTTGTCACTTCCATCCTTGTATCGCTGTCATAAAACTACTAAACAGAGTCAGTTTATTTTTTGTATCAAATATGACACTGTGCTGACAAGACATTTAATTCGAGATCCAAAAGCTCAATGACTGAAGAGCTGATGAGGGTGTTTTATCGCCAGCAGCCTGACCCACTGTGTGCTTAAAACTTCAAAAACAGTCATCAAGACACATGCTAAATACCCAGTCCATTTGCCTTCCAGAACACCTTTCCCACTAGAAGCTAAACATACATTTTTGAATCAGGAGCCATTGTACTTAAAAAACCAAATCCTAGTCTAATAGATCTAATAATAACAGATCAATTGCCGCATTTTAGAAAATAAACACAGTGACAATCAATGTTTTATTAGTTTGTATTCACACAACAATACTGTGGGTCATGTGATATCAGACAGTGACCAACAGAGGGGAGCAGCACAGTACTGCACTTAAAAAAAAAAAATCCACCTGGACTTAAAAATGAAAGATCAGCATGTTTTACTTGGAGTTTCATCATCATTATGATCATTACTATGAAATTGCATATCTAAATGACTAACTGTATCTGAAGTTAGAAAGATGGAACTGTGTTCACCCCTTAACACATTGGATAGCAAAAGGAGGCAGATTCTGAACACTGGGTTCAATTAACACTGGGTATTAATAGCCTTCTCAACTCAACTGAGAGTCTCAGGACTGGCAATGGGAATGTGCTTAAAGGTTTAATTATTTTCAAAGTAAAAGTTAGGAAACATTATAAATTGTATTACATTTTGTGTAAATGTAATCATTTAGCACTTTCAGTTTCATAAAAGAGGAAACATAATGTTAGTTAAGTTAAGTTATTTTGATTCAGATTTGTTTAGTACATGTAAGCCATACTGTATATTTAATTTGTAGAATTTGAATAAGGAAATAATTTAAGAGGATTAGTCGTTTAGCAATGTGCAGTAGTCGGACTACTGACAATGGAAATACAGGAAACCTTGGCAACCATACATGTTATGCTAAGTGTGTGTGTGTGTGTGTGTGTGTGTGTGTGTGTGTGTGTGTGTGTGTGTGTGTGTGTGTGTGTGTGAGAGGGAGAGAGCATGTGCGTATATGACAGAAAGACCTTCTTTCTTTTATTCTTCCCCGAAACCTTGGCAACCATAGTTAGTACAGTATCAGTGTTATACTCTCTGTCCTATTCATATAGCATTCATTTATAAACGTTTGCTGATGATCTGAAGATCTGCGATGAACACTAAAGCAATGACAACTCAAACTATGTAGTATGATCATTTAAGTATGACGAGCAGGAAGGAAGGAAGTATATGCATATGTATGAAAAGATATGTGTGTGTGTGTGTGTGTTTACAAGCACATGTGTGTGTCGCTAGAAATAACTTACTTCAAAGTTGTGACATAGCATCATAACACCATATATGACGGTGGTGATATAACGATAAGACATAGGCTACTTGTCCACTCGGAACAGAGAATGGATCCATCACAAGCACACAGAGCCATGACTCACAACCTACAAGCTGCACATGACTCTAAGAAGTCACAACAGTTTTCCATAGGAGTCAGTGTAAGACAGCCTTAGAGAAGGCAGCTACTCATATTCACTCCTACGCATTTCTTTCAACAAGTAATATACTATTATACTATACAATTCTATATATACAATACTATACTATACAAAACTATACTATACCATACCATACCATACTATACTATAGTATACTATAGTATACTATAGTATGCTATATTACTATACTGTACTGTACTGTACTATACTAGATTAGACTAGACTATGCTGTGCTATGCTATGTTATACTATACAGTAGTATACTATACTGAATGTTGCACTTACTGACTGAGTAGTTTACTTACAATTCCCCAGTGTTCACGTATGTTTGTGAATATGTGACATGCATTTATGCGTTTCACTAAAAATATTACATCACAACACTACTGTTGTCATATGAAATCCAGTACCCACCCCCACCCTGCCAGGTACCTGAACATGCATGTCATCACATGCATATTAAGTAAATCACAAACACACACACGCACACAGACACACACACGCACACGCACACGCACACACACGCACACGCACACGCACACACACACACACACACACACACACACCTATTTTACATAAGAGATTTTAGCTTAGATATTTTAGCTCTCCTTATCTATTCACAGTCTGTCACCTTTTCTAGAAGACATCACATGCAGTCATTAAAAAAACAGAAAAGGCACCACCCTACCCCAAATCTTTCTATTTCTGTGCCTTGAGCAGCCAGCCAAAACCCATTACGTAATGTTTGTGTCACCGTGGAAACAGAATGTGTACTTTACACAGCGTGGGCTTCCAGAGGGTCATGAGAAATGCTCCGGTGGGGTGTCATCATTTCTGTATGTTTAATCCAGAGAGAGAGACAGGTAGGCGGTTGGAGGTGTGATGAGGTGTGTGTCTACAGTGACCTTGTTGGGCCATGCAGCAGACACAGCACTGTCCCACAGCAGCCACCACTGACACAAGTTATTGGCATCCAGGGGCCCCACAGTGTGAATCTGTCCTCCAAATGGCATTGTCACTAACATTAAAAATTACTATGGTGTCCAAACAATAGGAAAATTGTTGTTCATACGTCTGATACTAAGGGCCCACAAAGCCACAGACTTTGTTTCGTCGCAAAGGATTTGTAGTGTAGCATTCATGGCCAGCTCAAGCTGCTTAAGAATCCTACTCTAAAATGGCGAAGAGAAATGTCTACATGTAAAAAGTGGTTATTATGTACAAATGACAATAATAGTCATTTTGGTTAACTCTGACTAGGAAACTGACATGGAAACATATGAACAATTATTTGTGTATTTCATCCTCATATCTGCTCATCCACACGCGCGCACACACACACACACACACACACACACACACACACACACACACACACACACACACACACACACACACACTGTTTGGTTAAATGCATATTATATATACATTTTACATCATCATTTAAATTTGTTACCTACCTACATACAATAATATGAAAATTAACTAAAGAGACTTGAACAAGACATAGCCAAAGACATAGCCAAAGACAGACATTATTTGCTACTTTTTAAAAAAAACAAAATGACCATCGTTTATTTAAGTGAAACAAAAAAATGTAGAACATAACATAGGGATGGATAGTTGTAATTGCATGTGTTTTCTGTGGCCGTGCATGTTTAAACAGAGAAGGAGTGTATTTGAGCGCCTTAGCGATGCAAGCATGTGTACGCAGTGGGCAGTATGATTAAGCAGCAGCTTTGCGCTTGCAGTCGTCGAGGAAACGGCGAAACGAAATCGCATCTGTCGCCACACCCATGACACAAGCCAGACATAGCGCCGAAGCAGAACAAAAAATGAGCGTTTGGTGTCGGTGGGAGGAATGTAACAACACCCCGAGGGTATAGATGAGCGACAGACGAGTCACACAACGATAGCCATTGCTTCATCTGCTACTATACACACATCTTAACAACATTCTCCGAGCAGGGAAGAATTGGAAGGAGAGACACAACGAACGAAGCCACCGCATTGTACATTTCTATATGAACAAATAAGAATAAACGGCGACGGTCCACATGGTGGTAGTTTCGGAGGGGTGTTTAAAGCGGTGTAGCAGGCTCTCTGTCAGTGCGCATGATACTGCGGTGGTTCCACTACTACGGCACGCTCCAACTCACCTTGAATTGGTACATGACTGTTCTCCTGTCATTCGGGCACGGGGCGTATGGATAACCAATACACGCCCCAAAGCCTCGATTGGTAACCAATCGAATGACAGAAGAGGCGGACCTGTGGCTACATTCTCACACTTGGTTTCACTATGCGCTCGTAAAACGGCTCCGTCTACTCCAAACGCGACGGTGCAGGTGCTCTGTCTCTTCGGGAGAGGATGCGGATGGAAGGACGGGGGAGGGAAGGGATGAAGGGAATCGCCAAGAGGAAAGAATATAGGATATGAAAAAGGGGTTTTTGAAAGACCGCACGGTGCAAGGTCGAATATGAAAGATTGGTCGAACGGGGCACTTTGCTTGGTAATAGCTGGTCGGCAATAGTACTATGATTTGGTATGTGGCCACTCTGATAGCAAGTGTATTCAGCACCAGAGGAACGGCCGCTCAAGGTGAGTTGAAGTGCAATATATCCAGTGCGGCACGAATAATAGGATTTTCTGTGTCATGATGTGCATTTGGTGCTGTTTCGGTCGCATACGATGTCTATTTGGTATGATGGCTCACACGACGTGCTGGCAGTTTCATTGTAACAAATGGCTGCATATCTCATGTCACGTGCAAAGTTGTGCCTTGGCTAATTCTATTTAGAAATGGCTCATTCATTGAAAACCCTCTGCTGTGGATGGATTCATGCATTTTATTATGAATATTCATACATTCAATTATTGTTATGATGCTAATGATGGTTTGTCCAAAATGTGTCCATTTCAAATAATAGCTTACAATCCTCCTAATGAATTGCATAGTGGCCACTGTATACCGGGCCTGCACGGGGCTAACTAACATTGTACCGTTTGAAATGTAAATGGTAAACATTTACAATAATGCTATCATTGGAGGTAAATATGCATGGGCTTTACTACGACCAGCAAGCGGCTCCATTCGACTTCTTTAGAAAGGGGTGTGACATCCCCAATGTTGGAAAATGTGATGAATATGCTAGCATTCATGGCTGGTTATATTTAGTAGTTCCTATGCTGAGAAAAACATAATTGAAACGTTATCTAAATGTTTGGCTCCTGCATGTTTGACTGACCGCGTCGCTACTCGGCCAGAGTGATCCATTGATTATGAATTTCTCCTGAAATATCTCGTATCATATCGTTATTCATTTTTCCCCCTGATCATGTTCTATTCACTTGCACTTACTTAACCTTGCTTTCCCGCGGATGACCAGACGAGGGAGACGTGTGCCATGCTGTCGCTGTGTAACTGATCTCAATGACCCCTTATGACTATAGAGTAGCCAGCACAATGGGGCTGGCCACTGGTCTCGTTTATATTATTTATTACTCATACAGTATAGTTCATGTTTTCATATTTGCATTTTTGGAAGGGCGTACGCAAGCATTCAGTTGCAAACAACTGTGTGTGTGTGTGTGTGTGTGTGTGTGTGTGTGTGTGTGTGTGTGTGTCATGGTAGGTATCATGGCAGGCTTGATGTATCTGGACGACAGACGTGTAGTTGGCCCCTGACAAACCCCTCCTAGAGGTTG
Source organism: Trachyrincus murrayi (assembly GCA_900323305.1). Taxonomy (NCBI): domain Eukaryota; kingdom Metazoa; phylum Chordata; class Actinopteri; order Gadiformes; family Macrouridae; genus Trachyrincus; species Trachyrincus murrayi. The sequence continues at coordinate 76,846 of OOFB01037725.1, forward strand.
AATACAATAGATCCCTCTTCTGTCCCATGCTGGTGATTTAGACGTTAGATTCAAGGAGGCTGTGTAAAGTAAGACTTTTCATGAGGCCATCTGCACTGATACTCCGTCAAAATGTCTAAAAGGGGCTTAATACTACAAACACACTGTTCTTAGTTAGAAAAACAAGCACTGTGAGAGTGAGATGTGTTTAAGATGGTGACAGAGATCAGGTTGTTATTGGCTACGCTGGTGGTTAACATACTTTGTTAATAGCATAGATGTTGCCTATTTTTTTTAATTCACTGCTGTCTTGTTTACGGTTTAATTAGTCTTTATATAAAGCTATAAAGTCTTTCAGTCTAAACATAGAAATACATCAAGAAGTTTGATTAATTGTAAGCTAATTGTTTATCATAATACACATTAAATATGACAATATCCACATACCAACACAACATGCATCATACCAGGTGCCTTTTATCATAAAAAATACAATTTGAACTGTCTGTAATTGTAACCTCCTCAAGACAATAACAGATATTAAAAACCTTTGGCACAACCTACAGGGGAATGACTTAGACTGGCTAGGAGTTTGTCTTGCAGGCTGATTTAGGCAGTTCATTGAATGGCACATCATTATGTTAAGCTGGTGGCCTGTCTGCTGTACATATAGCCACCAGGCTTGGTTATGAATTACTACAGTGTTGGACTATTTTCAGGAAAGCTGTGTCTACACATCAGTCTAAATTTTAACTTAAGTTCTCCAAACTCCAAACGTATAATAATAATTTCTATAGCCATTGAAATATGGTCTTGATGTGAATGATGATGAAATCGTTGCATGCGCTCAGTCAGTTTAGACAGGAAATGACACAGGAAGTACCATGGCTTTGATTGACGGGACAGGTAAATGTGCCGGGTAGACTGCGCTCCACAACATATTGTCGGGAAGACAAGCAGGCCCGACTCATTACGCTAAAATGAACCACGGCGCTAGGCATGACAGCTTTTTGCCTTTGTCTTCGGGACTTGGATGTGCTGGCGCAAATTCTGCAGCCATCACTCTAGGAAAGAAGCCACCGCGTGTTTGTACGTGCGAGGAAGCGATCTAGAGGAACCACGTGAGGCTTGTGCATGGAAATGCCGAAACTGTGTAGAACGCCTCAGAGTAACAATGCAGCAGAAATGGGACTGCATGGCTGCTGTGTGTAGGAAAAAAAATGCATCACTACCATTCCACAAAGGATATTGTGAGCCAAAAATTGTATTACTACCATTCAAAAATGATGGTGGCTAGTCAATACAGTACACATTCAGTGGGATTTCCTTTTTTTTGTCATAAGGATGATTTTAATTTGCATAAGATTGAAAATTCTGATTCATGTCAATCAGATGTCATTTAGGAGTAGAGAGTAGGGGTTGTGCATCTTTCCCAAGGATGCCTACAGGTAGTCTGCTGACATTAGGGATCGAACCCATGACTTTCTGTCTGGGAGGCAGACACCCAAACAGCCACTACATGATCTTGCAGAGGCTGAACAGGAAGTGTATAACCACGCAGCGTTGTAAGCAAGGACTACTGGAATGGACTGTGGGAGTGTGTCTGAGAGTGCTGGCCGTCGCTTTGGAACCATCAGAAAAAGAATTAAGGTCATTGGCGAGGAGTGTGGGAGAGAGACTCAGACTGTTGTATCGGCACTGCATGTTCACCGGCTCTGCCACGCCTGAGTCATAAGATGGCACACTGGCTCTCAAGTCTGCTTCTAAATTTGGACGTGTTTTTGACAGCCATGTTGAGCTGGCGTCTCACCAGATGTTCCTCCCTGTAAAAGTTTCCCTTTGGTATTCCTAAGAAATCCGAGCTTTCCCCGGCGTGCACCATGCCTTGGCACCTTGTAAATTTTTTTATTCTGCAGTCTTTGGAAGGGCGATTCTTCAAAGGAAGAGATGAGGGAGTACAAGGCAGTGGACATTGTTCACAGAGGTGTCAGAGCTGTCGCTGGCGGTTTTGAAGACCTCCGTTAGTGCTGAGGCGGGCTTTGATCCCTTTCAGGCTCTGACATAGGTGGGCAATTTGTCTAGGCCTGGCTGTCTTTGGTTGTTGTCTGTCTGATAAAACGGTGTAGCAGTCTACTGCCTTGCAATGTATTTGACCATGCCCTCATCCCGTGAAGTATTTTAAGTTAAATAAGATCTAGGTTTGATCTATAGGGTTTTCAGGTTCTGCAGAGAATAAGAAAAGCAAGGATATAGATATTTTACATACAGAAACCTATACAGTCTATAAATACTTCATGCAAACACAGGCACTTATATGTTATTAATTAATTAATTCGAATTAATTCTCATTGCTGCTAAAGTATTATAGCAAAATCATGCCATGTTTAAATGTTAGTGCCCATTTTTCAAGAAAGTCCTTTTTAGCTTTCAGCTGTATAGGTGAACAAATGGCTTCTTTAAAGCTACAAAAGATTAATACAAAACGTTTTACAGTGATTTCTTTTTAGTTGAATTACCTCAAAGTTGATTTAGCAGTAAAGCACCTAAAAGCCAAAGCTGGATTCAACTGGGTTTAGAACTCAATACGTCAATGGCTCCATACCTATTGCTGGGCAATCAGTAGGCCTAGTAGAATACAGCCCTCACAACCACTTTCTGAGTGTGTGTGTGTGTGTGTGTGTGCGTGCGTGTGTGCGTGCGTGCGTGCGTGTGTGCGTGCGTGCGTGGGGCGCGCATGTGTGTGTGTGTGGAGACAGACACTTGAAAATGAGCAGCCAGATTGGCACTCTCAGTGTGGATCTCATCGTTACATTTTCAAACAGCCAACGTTGCAAATAATAAGTAAGGCAAAATATTTAAAGAGCAAATACATTTAGTATTTTATTAAATATAATGTATTCTCCTGGATTGGATGGCTGGAATACATTTTGATTAAATGTTCTATCTAGTACCAGTACCATTTACATGAATGTCAAGACTCTCGTAGCTTGAGGTGGTGCTGAGTGTAAAATACATTCTCCACATACGGTTATTGGGCCTTTATTGGCTCCAGAATGATAGGCGCTTATACTATACTGGTGTTTGAAATATTTATTATAACATATATATACAGTTTTATTCAATTCATTGATTAAAACATGAACCTAAAAGTCAGTTACTGTCAGACTATCGAAGCAGCCTATAAAGTACTACTGTCCATTTTGATTTGCCATGGTCAGCCATCCCGCATTTTTGTAACAGCAAGAAGCTTATCCCATCAAATTATCAGACATATCATATTTTTGTGAGTCGACGATAATGCCTTACATCCTCGCTCCCAACCATTACAGTAAAGCTATATACAAAAAAACTATCTTAGAAAATCCCTCTGCTCAAGCTGTGGATGACAGACGTCTGCCAACACAGCACTGGGCACGTGCCAACTCTTTCTGCTAATTCCACCCCCCCCAACACACACACACACACACACACCCTGGTCCGCTGTCATCTCCTAACCAGTACAGTCCTAGTTGTGTCTGTCTCTGACAGCATGTAGCACACTGTGGATTCCATCTTGGTCTATCTGAAGTCTTCAGGCCTAAACACACATTCTAGGCTAATACTTTTGGTGTTTGACGTGTTTGGCGAGTCGTTATTTGTTAAAGCTGCACTACGCATTGAGATCAGATGAGAAATGAAGTAAATGGAAGAGTTGGAAATGCGGGTTGCATGAAGGACAGTTTTAAGCTAGTCCTTGATTTCATGTGATTCAACCAGAAAAATAATGAAAGCGCTGGCTGGTTGCCATGGAGCTCTGTTCCGTATTCACATATTGCTTCAGAGATGTACTGAGTGATGTGTCCGCTTTGAATAACGACCATTTTCCATAACTAGCTGTGATTGGACAGCTGATATCAAATGGCTGATAATGGTGCTAATAACAGCGACGTGGTCTATTGTTGTAATTCATTTCAAATGCCTACAGGTCAAGGCTCGAGAATTTATTGGCTTGCGAAAAATTGTAAAGAGAAATTCTGAGCATGACTGAATCATTGCAGGCTTAATTACCTGAAGCTGCTGCCGTGGATGCCTTCAGTAATAGGCGACTCTGGCTGTGGTCAAGTTTGTTAGTTTGTCCTTTGGACCCCTCACAAGCCATTTCTATTTCACACCTTTCACACCATCATCTGTCTCTCTCTCTAACTCTCTATCTATCTCTCTCTTTCTCTCGCTCCCCCTTCTTTTCATCAAGTGTCCATCATTAGAACACGTGCCCTCATCGCTTGCCTCATCAGGGTTTTTCTGATTTGAGCGGGAAACGGACACTGCTGCTCTCGCCTATCCTAACCCTAACCCAGGAATCTGGACTCTTTTCCAGAAAGTGTAAAAAAGTGTAAGACACCGATGTCCTTGTCTCCTCAGATAAACGCCAGCCAGAGCATTTCGACCAGAGTATAGGGGCCGCATTTTTCTGGATCGGAAAGAGAAAAAAAAATAGCGGGCCGCATTTCGGCGTGCGCTCGGTTTAATCACGTCAAATGAGGCATGATGAGCTTGCGTTGTAAACATGGCGAGTGTCACCCCGCCGCAGCCCCCTTCCCCGCGTCTTCGGCGGGGAGACGCTGAATGCACAGTCAGCCTCTTGTTTGTAAATTGGCCAGCGGGAAAAGGCCAGCCGGGGGCTCCTTTGTCTGCCGACGCTCCCCAGGCTACTTATGAGTTATCATAAGAAGTAAGCGCTGCTGCTGCTGCTGCTGCTGCTCCACACCTTGAGACAAACACAACGTCCAAAACATAACGTCTCTTTCACTGCCGAATATCGGATCAGATGGGAGAGCTGCTGCAGATATACATTGGAGAGAGAGAGAGAGAGAGAGCTATGGCGAGAGAATGAAAGAGTGATATGGAGAAAAACAAGGAAAGAGCGAGAGTGCTCCGGAAAGAGAAAAGAAAAGGGAGATTGCTCTGGAGAAATACA
>OOFB01037727.1:27775-40296 GCA_900323305.1 Trachyrincus murrayi
GGGGGGGGGGGGGGGGGGGGGGGGGGGGGGGGGGGGGGGGGGGGGGGGGGGGGGGGAGAAGAGGTGCAGACCTCCATGCAAAGCGTGTGATTAGCAGCTAGCCCAGTGTGTCCTGTGCATGCGGCGGTCTCATTAGCGTTAGCATGGCTAGAGAGCGACTAGAGCTCCCTCAGGGCCCAGAACACACCACACTGTTCTCAAAACACTACCGAGGGGACACGGCAAGTTTTAAATACTGGGTAATGACCGGTGCCTAGTCACCAATAAGAAACTAATAAAACATTTGGTTTGAGAACATGCGGTGCACTGCGTGTACTGTAGGCCTGTGTGTGTGTGTATGTTTGAATGTGTTGTATTTTTAGGTTACATTTCATAGTTTCATTTCATGTAGACGAAATGAAATACTCCTCGAATGTACGTGAAATGTCCTCCATGGTAGTACAATTTAGATTCAGACATTTCCAGATGAAAACAAACCTGTTCCATCGATAATAAAACACAAAACCTTAATTGTCACGATGTTGGGAGGAAAAAACGACATTGGAAGGTAATTCTGCTTTTGCAGGTTAATTTCCAGTAATATTCCTATGTGTAATTAGTTTGAAGTAAACACGTCTCTATGCCAAATTGATTACTAGCTTGATTGGATATTTATGTATACAAATAGAAGGACCATTATTTCATCTCGCCTGGCCGTGCTACTCTCTGTTGGAATTAGCAACATGGAGAAGCAGCAAAAAAAAAAATATATATATATATATACATGGGCAAATCTGGACACACACGCACACACGCACGCACACACAATCACATACATACATACATTCACAAAACGGCAGCAAGAATGAAGATACATATCCTAGTTTCTTTATTTAATATTCATGACGTTCATGTAGTATTTCTGCATTTTCATTTCCTTTTCTTCACTGCGCCAACTTATCAGCAAAAATCCTGGCTATTTTTTTCGGATTCTGATCGTTTATTTGAAGTGTTTATTTTAAATAATCTACTACCAACCCTTCTATTACATTATATTATAACAAATTATGTGGGGGATGGCTTGCCCTTTCATATTTTTATGACAATTTTTTTCCTGAAAATTTTCCTGTAACAAATCAGCATTGTAGGTTATTATAAACATGAGAATATAAAATACAGACAGACAGATATAGGTAGGTAGATAGAGGGAGGGACGGATGGACAGACAGACAGATAATAGACCTCAGCCGAGTAGTTGGTGAACAGCGGTGCCATGGTGTCGCGGTGATGCTATAAGTTCTCTGGCGTTGTGGAAGTAATGAGGGCATGTGGGGAAGCCGCAATCTATTGGCCCGGCTGCGATGCATCGGGACACACTCATGCAGCTAAAGCCTTCTGACATGGACCTTGGATATCCTCTTGGCTATGAAATATTAATGGCATGGCCGGTGACTGACGCACAGGCGTATACTCTCACCATGCCAGTGTAACGCACTAGGGCATGGCAAAGAGGAAGAGAAAGGGACAGGATGGATAGATAGATAGATAGGTAGGTAGATAGATAGATAGATAGATAGATAGATAGATAGGTAGGTAGATAGATAGATAGATAGATATATAGATACTTACTTAGTAGCAGATACTTACTGCTACTGTACTGTACTTCGTTTTTTACCTTTTTGTAGTACTTTGTTATTTTTATATTTTGTTAAACTGCTTTGGCAATATAAATGTTAATTGTCCATGCCAATAAAGCTCTGTGGAATTGAATTGATAGATAGGTCTATATAGATAGATGGATAGATATATCTAGATAGATATAGATATATCTAGATGGATAGATAGATAGAGAGATAGAGCTAGATGATAGATCTGGATCAAGTAATGTCGTGAATGTAATCTGGCTCAGCCCCTAAACATTATCTTTTTCTCTCTCACTGAGCTACCAGAGTCACCAGGTCACCTGTCTCTAACCCGTTAATCAGGTCCCAGGGTTTTATTGACTCGTCGTCACCTATGCCATACGTCATTGGTTAGCACACTTGGACCCACCGTTGCTGTGCCGTGGTTGTGCTTGACACGCAATGCATTAACACACATGGCTCCTCTTCACAACACATCGATGAAGTGTTTTCTCTGTGTCTGCCTTCTTTCCATGTCTGTCTGCCTGTCTGTCCCCCCGCACTCCCCCCTTCTGTCTCTTTGCTTCGATCTCTACGCATATACGTACAGCAGGCAGGCAGTTGCTCTCTGACTCCATCCAGCCATGCAGGCACACGATCACACACGCACGCACACAAACACACACTTTCACACACACACACACACACACACACACGTTCACACACACACACACACACACACACACACACTTGTTTAAACACATGCACCCACACACGTTTAAACACTCAAAATTGAAATTGAACACAAACACGTAAAAACAAGACACACAGACAAGACGCACAATCACACAAGTACACTCACTTTCATGCACCCATACACTAATTCATACACACACACACACACACACACACCATTGCTACGAGGAAACTCGGCGCACTAATAACTAATAGTGCGTGATAAGGCTATGTGAAGCATCTGAACTACTTATATGTACTATCATATAAGTTATGTTCATATTGGATTTTCCCTTTAAATGTTTTATTTAATATGTGTCTTCAAATGTTAGACGCAAACAATATACATTTATGTAAGGGTATTTATTTGAATTCTACTCATCTCAATTTTAGCCTATATAGTTGTTAAATTAATAAAGGATCTTTTCTACAAGTTTATTTAATTTGTGTGTAGATTACAGAGTTATACATACACCATTTAAATTGATGTGATGGCAAGTTAAGTTTGTTTATCAAAATTACTTTAACATTTAAACTTTTAAATATGTATAGCATACCATTTTTGAGAAGTCATGATTACCAAACGCAAACAAGACATTAACAACAATTCCAGACTAATCTAGCAAATTTGTTTTCAAAAGTAACACTTTGAGCACTGCCTTGCCAACATTGCCTTGCAAATTAAGGTTGACACACTATTGTTGTTAATCATTTTTAAAAGAAAAAAAAATGGAACTTCCCTTGACAAACAAAACAATTAATTAATGTAACTTTTCATTCATCAATCTTGGCCTGTGTCAGTGAATTACCATAATCTGTGCATGGTGGCTCTGTTAAGAGCAAATAGATAATTTCCCTACTATAAATCACATTGTGTCTCTTTACCCCTCTCTGCGTTCTGACAGCTCGTCTCTCATTGCTACACATGATGGCTTACTTAAAACACTTCAAATTTCCCCAAAAAATAAATTAAAGCATATGCACAATGGAAGGCAGGGGTCCTACAAAGTTCCAACTCAGCTATAGTCAAAATGGCAGGAAATGTTGAAAAAGCTATTAAGATGTTATTAAAAATGTTTAAAAGTTTTGCTGATGTGTCTTTTTCATGATTTGTTTGTATCTTTCTTTCTGTTTCATGCGTCTTTGTTTGTTCTTTCTTTCATTATTTAATTGTTTTGTTCTTTATTTATTTCCTCCTTTCATTATTTATCTCTTCTTTCTTTGTCTCTCTTTCTCTTTGAGGACTGGTATGGATATCTGGACGAGTTCAAATCTTTCTGCCATCAACATCATTATGACAGCCTGGTTGTGGTCAAGTACGCAGTTCAACCTCCACACCCCCAGGTGGTGGTGTATTCTGACAGCACAGACATTCTGAATCAGGTAAAGGAAGTCTCACTAGTGTAGTACCACGCTGATAGGACGTGTGTACTTGTGTACAGAGTGAGGCAAGGATGTCATGCCAAGAATGAATAATCTAATAGCAAATGTGAATTAATTCACTGTGACATTTTCTAAACCATTAAGATGAAATAGGATAATTGATATACATTTGATACATATGGTCTATTTGCTTTGATCAAATGTATTTTATTTTAAAAAATCTGGGTTTGAAGCTCTTGCTGTTCCCATCCATCCAGAACGCATTCCTTGAAGATGCCTTACTTACCTGCTCATTAAGCCTGTATCTGTATATGTACATTATTTTGGATAAAAGCTTCTAAAACCCATTAGCAACAGAAAGAATACTGACATTTTCTGAGAAGTCAGAAGTGGTTATGATAAAGGAAAGATGAAGCACTGATCTTACCCTCATTAATATAATCATATTACATTTTATTTGATTTGTTTGTGCATTTTATATGGCGCATTTTCTCAAATTGCAGATATGCTGTGAGTTGGAGGAGTCTTCAATCTGTTCCCAGTCCGGTGCGCTGGAGGCTGGGGAATTCATCCAAGGCTGTCTGCAGGTCTACCGCCTCCCCGGAGATATCTTCTCCTCAGCCCGCATGGCTGCTGAGCTGGAGGAAGGGCTCCACAGCCATCTCAAGGCTTTTGTGGAACGGCGTACCTCCGTGTTGGCCTGCCACCCCAGCAGCAGGACCTCTTCCACGGAGGGAGTGGCCGGTAGCGTTGAGTTCTCCCAAGGGTCTTCAGGAATCACCGACATGTATGGTTCGGACACAGAGAGAATATGTGCAGACGAAGTCTCCATGGCAAGGTAATCATGAAGAATCAATGATCTATGATTCAGCTCTCAATGCGTATGATACAGATGAATGCATGGTATACATCAGTCGTGGTGTGTTCATGCTTTAGTGTTATTTGCTTAAATGCTAAAATACAACCGTTGAAATAGAGGTGCCTAGCTGGCTAAAATTAGTGCCAGGTGGCCCCAATAAGGGAATTTGCTTTAGTGATCTCCCCTCGTTTCTCGTAATCCCTCCAATCCCATGACTAGTGTAATGCCATAGCTTAAGGTCTGTAACAGCTAGGCTTGAAACGTCATGTCTTCTGCTGCACTTAGGGAGATGGTGGACAGGGAAGGAGACTTGGGAGGTGCAGGAGTCAGTGGAGGAGGTGGGGAACTGGTGAGTCCAGACAGCGGTATGGCCACCATCCGCAGCAGCCGTTCCTCGAAGGAGAGCTCTGTATTCCTGAGTGACGACAGCCCCATCGGTGAGATGATGGCAGGGGCGGTGGCGACCACAGGACCAGGGGGGCTATTCCTCAGAAACCCTTCCCCCCTCGGGTTCTCGTCCCTCTCTACACCTGTCCCACCTGAGAGGAGAAAGCAACGGCATAGCAGAAACAGGAGTGATAACTTGGATCAGTTTAGTTTTGACCCTTTGCACAATAGTAACTCGTCCCTGCCAGCGGAGGCATCGCTAGAACACTTGGGGGTAACTGCAGTTGCTAATCGGGCAGGAAGCTCCAGTTTGTTGGAATTTGTAGAGCTGAGTCTGGTTGATTTCTGTACTCCTAAATGTGTTTCTGGTTCGGAAAATGCTCCATCATCAACCCACCACCCAAAGCTGTATTGTGGTGATACCCGTGAGACTGAAGTTCCCCCAACCCCAGTCAATAGCTTGGCGGATAGCTGCCAACCAAGCCATTGTTCTGACAGTTTCATCCAGGAGGGTATAGATGAGAGGATTACTGGCCTTCAGCCAAAACAGAGCCTCTCCTCCTCTTTATCGGAGGTATGGGAGGAATTTGGCTTGAAATCAACAGTAGAGTACATCATGGATGACAATATTATTTCAAATGTAAATAAGGTTGGCGAGACTGAGAGTGTGGAGCACATTTTGGAAGAAAATGGAGTCAAAGGGTTAAGCGAGAATAAAGTAGAGGTTCTCATATCAAAGTACCAGGAGGATAAAATACTAAAACCTCAACTAAGTCTGACCACAGACGCCGACAATACCTGGAATCTGGACTCTGGATTCACACAGTCATTGGATACTTCTACTCTGGCTGATCTGCAATTGACGCCCCCAGTCGAGGACACCGATAGAAAAATGTGGTCTAGCATTGCTGGAGTTGAGGAAAAACTGTCCTCTATAGCCAGAAATAGAGAGTGTCCCAGCACACTAACACCAGAAAGCTCAAAAGAAGATGATGATGGGATGCACAGAAGGAAAGGAGAGAGGCAGACAGAACTGCAAGATTTTTGGTCTTACTCAGCTGAGAAGGGCTTCATCAAATCTGATAGCGGAGCAACGACTTCCTACCCAGAGTCACTGGATATGTGGAATACAACTATCCACGATGACAGTCTTTCACCTCTTACCACCCCCAACATTGAAAACCTACCGGAACGCTCTGATTCCATTAGTGGCATGGTCATGTGGAACACAACCATACAGGAAGATAGCTCTTCTTCAGTTACAAGTCCGGACGGACCAGAGACAGGAAAAGACTCTGGGCTCTCACAGGATGCATCCAGATGTGCACCTGGCACACATATGAACCAACAAGTCCAAAATCAAAAGCATGTAGATCAGGAGAAACACACAAACACTTTAGTGGCAGAAGAGGGTGTTCAAATAATAATAGAAGAGGTGGGTGGAGGAGGAAATGGCCAGGTTAGTCATATTTGGAGTAACCTTGATGAGCAGGATATGACAGCAGGAGATCAGCAAAATCTGAGTTCTAGCGACCAAAACCTTGAGAGTTGGGCCATACCTGTCCCTAAAATGGTCACCTCCACGTCAGAGTATGACAATGTAGGGGCTAGTGCTTGGAGCGCCCCATCCTCTCCTGAAACACATGCTTGCCCTGGCACACACATGATACAGTTAGATGGAGAATCCAGCCCTTTCATCGCTTTGGTCAAACCTAAAGAGTCACACAATGTGGATGAACAGTCTGCTCAGTTCCATCAATATTATTGTTCCGAAAGTAGTGAAGAAAATCAAAGCCAGGTGTTCCTTTTTGAAGAAACCAATGAGTTAGATTGCATTGGGTCTACTATCCAGTCTGAAAATATTAACAAAGGAGAAGATTGCCTGAAGAAGACATCCAATGGATTTGATTGTGAAGATCAATCAACTGTTCATTCCCCATTCATTCTAGTGAACGATTCTCCCCTGGGCACCAGTTCTGAAAGTTTTAATTTAAGTCCAGAAGATACTCAAGCTATGGGGGAAATGCACACTCACCAAGTAGTTTCCCTAAACAAAGATAATTGGGAAAACCTCCCAACTACTGCTGAGAGTTACAAATCTACCTATAACAGTGACTTATCACTTGATTGGAACACTACAGTTGCCCACATTGATGATGTATCAGTCACTGAAAGAAACTGCGATCCTCGCATTGACGCAAGAGAAAATGTGGAGGGTGCAGTCGTGGACACAGTGTCACGAAGCCCCAGCTCTGGGGGAGAGAGGGACGCACTGAGATGTAGTCATGACAGCCTTCTCCTCAGTAGCAGAGATGAACTCAGGTCCAACTCCGACGGAGATTCTTCTTCAGGCCTGGAGATGGAGTCCATTGTTGTCTCTGGATCAGTAACGGAGAGCAAGGGGGGGCGGAGTAATGGTTTTAGCAGGGCTTGGCAGAGTGGTAGTGGAAAGCCAGTGGGAGACGCAGAGAGGTCCATGGAGACATTCAGCATGCTCTCATGTGCTGCTACACTACTGAAAGCCCAAGAAAGCAGAAAACAGAGCAGGCAAAAACAAACAATACCCGAAAACGACAATCTAGGTTCAGGTACAGGTGCAGGTGAGAATCAAGCTCTCTTGTTGCAAACCTTACGAGCTAGACCTAGCCAATCTGATCTCTCTGATGTGGTGCTCGTGGATAAAAGTTCACATGATAAACACACCAGGAACCAGCCCTCTTCAAAAGAAGGAAATCATTTCCTTGAGTGCACTGCTGAATTGACTACAGATATTTGCAGCTCCATTCAACCTTTTACAAGCATTGGGCATTGTCCAACAATAATTGATAACACCAGTGAAGATTCCATTGTTCCACAAATTATCGGTCCCAACATTACAAAAACACCCCCAGAAGTTCTCCTAGAACAGGACTCAACGGTGTCATGCCACAGCCTATTGCAGGCCACGGGGGGAAATGCTGATTACCAGTCGAATATCGTGGTACGCAGCATGTCTTCCTCTTTGAGACATCCATCCGATCACTTCCTCAAAACCAGAGAGGAAGTTTACGTCCATTCCCAGATATCCATGGAGGATTCTGACGATGGAATGCAGTCTCCTTCGGCTCCTCCATACTGTCCTCCTCTGCTGGGGGGGGTACTTGGTTGGAAGGAAGAATCAGCAGAAAAATACATGCCCCCAACCCCCTCTGAGCTGCCATCCCCTGAGCTCACACACAGCTCGTTTTCCCACAACAGCTCCTACCTCGGCACCCCAGTGAGCGAATTGGGTCACCTGGCTGAGAGAGCTTGGGTTGGGTCCCCTTTTGCCGGGGATCTCATGGAGGAGGTGGGAGATGAAGAGGACAGGGAGGATGTTGGTTCAGAGCACCCTGTCTCTTCCTTCCTGACCAAAGGACAGGGGAAGGAGAGAATGCCATGCACAGGGCTTACTGAGGGAGAGTGTACTGCTCAGCTTCTTGTTGTGCAGACAATGGAGTCTACAAGGGGGGGTACTTCTCAAAGCAGAGAGGATTCCTCCACTGAACAGCCAATAATGTTCCGTTATTTAGATGGCAGTTACTCACCAAGTCAAAGGTAAGAAATAAGCCTATTACATTTTTAAAGGAGATATATGGAACAATGACACCGAGCGTTTATAATAGGGACTGCAGTCCAAATTCACAATATTAAAGAGAGTTGTCTCTCAATTATTCTAGTGACAAGCGACGACGAGTCCTACACTGTAAGTCGTTTGCAAATTATAAACTAGCTCATGTGGATTTTTTGTAACTGTCAATGTTAGCTAGATGCATGGCTGGCTGTGTTTACGGTCACACAGATATAAGCTAACGTTAGCTGAAGCTCGATGCTTAACTGTTCAGGAGAAAATTTACCAACTCGGCATTCGTCTTGAAATCCTTCTGGGATTTCAAATGCAACTCCAAGATTTACCCGTGTTTGGAAATTTCAAAGGAGAACATACTGGCTATAGCATTGTTGTCGGAGAAGCCAGTATAGCCTTTCCTTAATCTCTGATGACATATCATGGTCATTTTATGATTTAGTACAGTACATGTGTTACATATAGCTCATTTAAATGTGTTTTTAACTTAATTAAAAATTATGATCATTATTAATCATTTTAATTTATATTTTTTATATTTTTATTTATAATGTTATTCACGTTCTACCATAAATTACATTCATGATACATTACACATATATTCCTTTAGCAAACTATTTTATCCAAAGTGACTTATCAGTATAAGTCATTTCAGGATCTAGTGATTTCAGGACAAGAATTAACAAACTGACAAGCCCCAAATTGCAAGTAGTCCCTCTAGCCTTCATCCCAGCCTCCCTCAGCCCTGGTGGTCTCTCCAGTGTGTGTTTCTCAGATGTGGAGGAACAGACTGAGGAAACTGAGCTACCAGGCCCTCCTGAGGGCCAATGGGATGTTGGAGGAGTGCGGAGTGTGGAGAATATGTACGTGAATGTGTGTGTGTGACAGACAAGTAACAGTAACAGAGGAACAGAGAACAAATAACATTCAAAGTAAACACTACTCCCAAATGTTGAGTTTCTGAATGACAAAATGTTCGTTTAGGAGCGTGTGTGTGTGTGTGTGTGTGTGTGTGTGTGCGTGCGTGTGGTGCTGTATTTTGAGCTGAGGCCCTGTTTGTGTTTAGAAATCTGTTTACGCCTCATTAAATATGCATTACCTGCTTCGTTACAGCTGGAGTCCCACCACAGTTAATGAATACAGCTCCCGTAGTTCTCTCCCAAGGTGTGTGTGTGTGTGTGTGTGTGTGTGTGTGTGTGTGTGTGTGTGTGTGTGTGTGTGTGTGTGTGTGCGTGTGTGTGCTCGTGCGTGTGTGCGTGTGTACATGCGTGCGTGTGTGTGTGTGTGTGTGTGTGTGTGTGTGTGTGCGTGTGTGTGCTCGTGCGTGTGTGCGTGTGTACATGCGTGCGTGCTTGCGTGCATGCATGCTTGCGCGTGTGTGCATATGCATAAGTGACTAATTTAACTTATGCTGTGTGTGTGTGTGTGTGTGTGTTGGTTTACCCTTGTCTTCAAGAGGCAGAAAGTTTAGCACTGTAGTGAGTCTGCCAGATTGAAAACTCATTAGCAGAGTTTGTGTAAATATCGTCTTTGTGTAATTATTATATTGTATTGTTATATTATATTGTAATCGACTAGGATCCTGCATAATTAATTCTTTCAGACCCTTTGGAATTAATGTTCAAACTGAATCAATGGAACATTGGAATTGGACACAAAATTCATGATTTGGTTATCTGACACACAGCGTTTGTTTTTACAGTATACAGTTGATCTGTAGATGGCAGTAAATTCACCAATGTGGCCTTGTGTGCAGTGACTAAGTTCAGGAGATGCATTAATAAATGAGTCTCTGTGTACTGCTTCACTTGTTTACCTTGCGACCCCCCCGCCCCTCCAACAAAGACACATGGAGGTGACATCACAGGCTTTCGCCCTGCCGCCCTGCGAGAACATTCTGTACCAGTGGACGAGAGATGCAAGCTCCACTGAGTGTCAGGGACAATACGGCTACAACTACCACCACACTGGCCAAAGAACTGATAACCAAAACAACCGACATGGCGACCTTGATAGAGGTGTCGACCGGCGGCGGGATACCTCGACCGGCCCGGTGGAGTTGGGATGTGAACCCAGACAGCCGCTTCATCCACCTGCTCCCGACCACCAGGGTGATGGCCATGGCCAGTATGTGCCCGAGGGACACACCCACTTCCTCCAGACAAGGTGAGTGAAGACACACACACACACACACACACACAGTCCCTTGGGCTCGCTCTTCTTGTTATTACTTGATAAGTGAAGGCTTTTGGGATACATACTCACACTCACACACACACACACACACACACAGTCATGAACATGTTTGTGTGTGTGTGTCTGTGTGTTGTTGGTGTGTGTGTGTGTGTGTGAATGTGTGTGCATGTATTTATGTGTTTGGTGTGTGTAGGTTCAGGTCATTGTTAGCATTCCTCATGCTAATCAGGGTACAGTAGAGGGTCTTGGGGGGTGGGACTAACACTGCTTAGTATTGTCTCTGTGGCCCACACTCACATCCCTAGCAGAAAGAAATGACGTCTCTCAGTCTTTCTCTACCTCTTTCCATCTTTCCACATTTTCATAAATTCACAATTCCGTGCCACTGAGTAGGCCTATAATGAGAGAGTTCGATGTACTCTAGGTTTAGGTTTCAGATTGATCCTTGTTGAATTTAGATGGTGATCTTAGGTTTGCTTGTGCCGATATTTTGTCTCGCGGCTCCTGTTGCCGTGGTTGTGTTGGCCATGTTGTTCTGTTTGGTGGCTCAGTTCTGTATCGCTGCCCCTCCTAACAGAACCTCTGAACAAGGAGACTATGCTGCATCCACCCAGATGATGGAGAAGGAATGCTACAATCAAGAGGAAGAGGGTGACAACCAAGAAGGTAAATAAACCAACACGGGAACTGTACATTTAAAAACAGGAAAATTCCTCTCAAACACTGTCTGGAGAAACCAATAACATCACATTTGTAAATCTGTGGGGAGTTGTTTAGTTTTCATACTGAACCATTGACAGGTTTTGAAACAGGGTATTGGATGTAAACAATGTTTACTTTCACGCAATCTACTTAATGTTAAAATACAAAATGTTAAAATGAACAAAAACATTATAATAATAGCTATATAAAATATGTGTGGTTGCATCTGGGCTCGTCGTATGTGCACTTTTCTGTGAGCACACATGCTAATGCAAGCAAGGCTACTACGTTAGCATGCTAAGTTTGAAGTCCCTGGGCCACTCTGAAGCAGACTTGCTTCATTGAATTGAATAATGTTGGCTCATTAGCATATATTTATTTGCGCATAACTCAGGTTCATGGTTCAAAATTCAAGGTTTTCCAAAACTTTGAAGGTACAGAAAAATCTATCCTGATGGACCTTATGGGTCCTTGAGTCAAAAAGGTTCAGCATGTCAAATAAGGCCCAAATACCAAGTTTCCGAACTTTTCGTCCAACGGGGCCGGGGACGTGGTCGTTTAGGTTTGACCGAGAGTTATAGCGCCCCCTGTGGTCAAAGTGGTGCTAAACTTGTTTCCATATGTGTGCCAAAAAAATTCCCAAATGTGTATGTATAGTATGTATGAACCAGCTCTATGGTACAAACAGTTAATTACCAGCCTGTATGTGACCAGCGTGTTCAGTCTGTTGTATGGTGTCCCTTTGAAGGTTGATTACAATGTATGTGTATTGGAACCTTTAAAATGCTTGAAAAGTATGTAAACTATTGCTCATTAGCAATAAGCTCATCATGCTGAACATTTTTGATGTATAATATGTATATTTCAGTGTAAATAAATGTTTTGACTGTGACAGCCACTCACACACTCATGGGATTTGCAATTACGTTTAACTTTAACTATCTTAAAAACCAGTGGCGGCTTCTGAGCTGACCACTGGGCAGCGGTTGATGATGATGGCCGCGTCCGAGAGAGGGTTAAGCTTCTCAGACACTTATAGTATAACATAATGGTG
>OOFB01037730.1:1810-15763 GCA_900323305.1 Trachyrincus murrayi
TGTGTGGGGTGGGGGGGTGTGTGTGCTGTCATCAGAGTATAGCCTGTCTTTGAGTGTGCTTTGCTGGGGTTATACTGTGTGTATGTGTGTGGAGTGTGTGTGTGGTTGGTGGCTGGTTTAAGCAGCCTCACCTGGCTCGAGTCAGACTGAATAGACTGATTAGACTTAGACTGGGGCTGGGTGAGGCTGCACACCTGTGGTGCATGAGAATAATCAAGGCACACAGGTTAAACCGCCACACACACTGAGAGAGAGAGAGAGAGAGAGAGAGAGAGAGAGAGAGAGGACATGTCAGTGGTTACCACCTGCTTGGCCTGTAACATCTTGCCAACTCTCCAATGAACTGGTTTTTCAACAACATCTACCTGTCCTGTGTGTCTTGATTCGTCAATGCACCACGGGTGTGCAGCCTCACCCAGAGCCTGACCAGCCATCAACCACACACACTCCACAATGTGTTTTATTACGAGCACTGCAGTTGTTTTTCTTTGTAAACCCTTTGTCACACTACAGTATGTGCTATAAAACATTTCAGTATCTCTTTTTGTGTTAACACACAGAGTAGAATGGTTTTAATGAGATGGGATACCTTATGATATTGACCACTAATGGACAAGATGGATTCATTTATCAACAAACGGTGTCCATGACAGTTGGCTAGAAACGTCTCTAGAAAGGCTAAAGTGAGTAAGCTAGTAAGCTGAAGTGGTGTGACGTACAGGATACACACACACACACACCACCCACTTGTGTCAGTAGTGGTCCCAAAAAGTGTCCACACTGGCGTTATTTCATAACTCAGAGGGTTCAGAAAACACAAGAGGAGCCGTGGGGAATGTGAGGCTTGTGCATCATAGACCATGTGGAGACACAAATCACACTTGACTTGAAACTCATGCTCCCTACGCAAACCCTTCTCCTCACATGGTCATGCTCCCCTGTAGCCAAGAGGGCTGTTTAGGTTATCCTGATAAGCTATGCATGGAATTTCCCCTTTTAATTTGCTAAATCATGAAAATGTTTGCTTACCGCAGCGACAAGGCTAGGGGGCATTAGGGGACACATGGAAAGAAGAGCAGCTAGTCCCAACGGTTCTTACATACTTTACGATCTAAAAACACAGAATTATGATGTCATGTATTGACCATTGTTCTTTTAAATAACTTGGAATTGCTGGAATTGATATTTTGTTTCACGTTTCACATGTTGAAATTAGGAAGCTGACTGCTTTTCAATTATGAAAATCACAGCCACCCACAACCCACCACATCCGCACACACATATACATGCGTGGGCAATATAGTTTGAGCCACACACTCGTATAAGTCTTATTATATGCATTTGCACGTAATTTTCCTCACACTTAAATCAAATGACCCACTTTGAGGCCCAAAGATAAGACCGCACACAGCCATACACTACAACCATTTCACGTAAGCAAAACACACACACACACACACACACACACACACACACACACACACACGCAGATGCAAGCACGCACACACATATAAAACTAAACATATACATAGTTCCACAAAAAGGCTATATGAAAAAAGAAGAAGAAAACCACCATAACAAAAAAGTTCCACTGGTTAAAACATATACTTACTGGAAGACTGAGGTAGGCCTCCTGGCAGGTTATATTTGGGCTGCTAACATGCTTCAGGTTGAATACCCGAAACAGTGGGGAACACGCTGAGAGGAAAGAGAGAGGGAACAACACAGTTAGGGTTACACACAGAAAAAGAGCCATTCGATCAAATAAAAGACCACTGCATAGGGACAAAGGTACTGTATGATATAGCTTCACACAATGTAGCTTTACATGTATCACTCCTATAGGAGACGTGTGTCTCATATATGAGACCGGGGTAAAGCTACCCATTACATAACCCCTATTGATAGTTCTTCTCACAGATGTGATGTGCTCCACACAAAAAAAGCGTTTGGGGAGATAACTCAATGAAATGTTCTAGAGAGGGATTCCAGACCGACTAGACACGAATCACGGCGAGTTTCATCAAATTGGTGAAAGACCCACGGGGGCAAAAGAAAGACAGATGAAAGCAGCAGGAGGTTGTTTATAAAATGGCCTGGATGGTCACGGGGGTTGAGTTGGGGTGAGGGTGGGGAGGTTGTTGTGATTGCAGGCTGGCCAGTGACCCTACAAGACCCCCCCCCCCCCCCCCGCATTCCTGGGAGTCTATATTTGCCCAGGCCTTCTTAGACCAATATGAGTGAACCCTGTTCAAAACTACACGTATACAAGACTTGCGCTATTCCATGTAGAAGCAATCAAATAAGCAATCGACAAGTACTTTTGCTCAAGTACCGTTCGACTGTTAAAAGTACATTTTTGAGCTGCTTTGAATTTTAGCTGCTTGCCTACTGAACTTGGGTAATTATATCATGGGACTTGTATTATATTCTAAAGCAATTATTTTACTTAATACTTAATTTAGCATAATCCATTGTTTTTACTAAAAGGCTTTGTCATACCAAGCTACACACCAATTTTCATTGTTAAATGACAAACAATGGTAGGAAAGCATAAGGCAAAACTGGGTGACCAACAGTTTTGGATGAATCACAGGTTAATGTGCCTAGGACAGAATGTTGCTTTGCATAATGAGGTCATGACGGTGATGGTAATTCATTAATTAATTAATTAAAGTTTACTTAGGATTTTCAAGTATTTAAATATGTTTGCATGTTTTGTAGAATGTTTAATTGACTCACAAAAACCACAACTGGTCTCTACTTCTTCACTGTTCTTCACCAACTTGTTTTGTGCCTCATATTAATCTAAATGGCACAAGAGGTCGCACCCGTTTACATTATGAGTAAGCATTATTGACTTAACATGTGTGGGAAGTGCTCTGAGAACATGACTCAATATATTCCCTCCATGAGTCACTGTCTGCCACTGAACCTGCTATGAACTTGCCTTTTGTGAGTTATTCTCGAAGACATGAGTACAAATAATAAACAGGAAGTAGAACTCGAATACACTATATTCCTAGTGCATACAACCACACAGATTCACACAGACCGCGTGTACGCGCACACACACACACACACACACACACACACACACACACACACACACCTCCTCCTCCTGGGCCACGTGACCCGTCTCCTAGCAACAGAATACAACAAAACCCTGGAGTGGGTCGCGCAACCTGCCTGAATGATGCTAACTTAACTTCGGAGACCTTAGCAACTCGACTCTATAGTCTCCCAAATCTGCATTACTAGAAGACGTGCAGACCAGAAAAAGAAATGGTGAAACAGACGATACAGATATTTGCTCGTGTGAAACCTACCAGGAAAAACACATCGGTAAGTGGGCAAACGTGGTCCAATATAATGTAAACATCTCAGCTCAAGTCGCGGAACACCCGAGCTTCAACACGGTAGCAAATAACACGTTGAGTTTGTCTTTGTTAATCACGTTTAGTTTGCTACATGTCTTAAATTGACACGTTAACTTCAAAAGTGACGGGGACGCACAGCAGGTGAAAGCCTGTGAGATGAAGTGATACCTCTTATACAGTCTATGGTTATACCTTTAGTCTTGACAATGACATGTCAGATGGTGAGAGGCTTTTAACGGCAGCCTGCTCATCTGCTGCCACTGTCAGTCCGATTGTGAATGTGAATAATATCCTGTAAAAATTTGACATTCACAACAAAGAAAACTGTTTACAGTCAGTTACACAGTTATTAGGTGTACAGTTAACATTGTTCTCTCCGCTACTCGAGAAAGAAACTTTTACCTGATGTGGACACTGTGTTTTGCATAACTACAGGAATACATCTTCATTATAAAATCCAGAGGCCAAGCTCACACTTCTTCTGACAATATTAAACTTTACCAAGCCCACTTTTTAGTAGAGGCAATGCACTGAAACAAGTGCTTGATCACACTTCACCTTTAGCTCATAACCTCTGTACACCGAGATGCATCAAAAATAATGGAGGTCAGAAGGCGATGACAGTGGTAGTAGTAACAGTGGACAAAAGGAACAGCCCTACCACTTAGGCCTTACCTTGGACTTCTCAGTCCCTAACGGGCTTGTGTGATTTCATCAGTGTTCTCATCTGAAATCTGAAACACATGTCTGAACATATGTTTCCAGGCCAAACATGACAGATGGGAGGGTTCAATAATGCCCATTCTCTTCTCCACCGTTTAAGCATGAAGTGAAAGGATATTGATTCTGTATTGTGCAGTTTGTTTTCTTACTCCCAGAGGAATTGGTTTGGCTCTATTGAATGGAAGGGAATTTACGCGGCTTGTCTACCCAGTGCATTGATAACACATTTTCAATTGCCTTTTTAAGTTGTGAACATTACAATTGTATTTATTTTGGAATAAGTAAATATACAGGCTAAATCTGAAAGTGTCCACAAACATCCAGCACTGTAAGCCAGGTCTATTGACTGCAATATTCAGGCTAGTTGAGGTTGCAGTGATGTGGCCATCCTATTGCCGCGTGGCCACCATGGCACCCACAATAGAATACAAGCCACGCTATCCTAGACTGTTATTTGACCCTGTGGTGTTGAACAGCTACACACACACAAACATACACATGCACTTTTTACAAATACATGCATCCCCTGCTGCAATACAATGAATCCACAGTCACCGCTGTGCACAAGTACAATTAATGAGCCCACTCACTGTTAAATAAACTTGCATATGCTGCTCATTCTCAGTCCAAATAGGATTAAATCAACGTATACATATCTTATCATAACACGAGCACAACAGTAACTATAGGCTACATGTATTTCTATTCACTTGATAGCATAACATACTGTCGACAAAAGTATTTATTGTGTGTTTGGATACATTGTTTGAGAGGGAAAATAAACATGTAAACTTGGTTTTTGTGTATATGTCTAGCTGCCTGTTGTCTCTGGCTCCCCCAGGTGTACTCTGTGGACAATGAAGAGGCGGCAGGTGCTTCTGTGGAATTTGTGGTGCCCAAAGACCTGGCCGATGGTTACGTTAACAACAAGCGGGAGAACTACAAATTCAGGTCACTTTTCTAGAGCTGTTTTGTTGCGGTCTTTAACACATTGTTTGCTACTTGCTGTTCCCAAAAACAGCTTGGTGAAATGTAGAGTCAAGGATAACACTTTATTCCATGGTTTCAATCATACTTACAAAAATGTTTTGGTGGTTATGGACACATTTTCGCCCAAGGAAGGTGGTGTAGCAAACTAAAATGGTAATGGTTGCATAAGTACTTTTTCCCATGAATAATTCATCCAGCGAGCCTGTCAGAGAGACCAGAACATCTGTTCTAAGCTGGTGGTGAACGCTGCAGACCTTTACTGGGCAGGGCCCCTGCCACGCTTCCAAGCCCTACGTTCACACAGCGAGGAAGTTAGACTGCAGTGGACACCGAGGGCCCTCGGAAAAGCCACAGGCCCTTAAAAATAGGTTCCCGTGTGTCCTTATGCTGTCTAAATAAAATGTCCCCATTTAACAATTTTCCTTGGGCGGATTCTTCTTCTTTTTCTTCCATCCGTCTTCTCATCTTTTTCTCTTGTGGAATAATACATGGCAGGGTGTGACTGGCCTTTAAGGGCAGAATGACTAAAGTACTCCTCGTCCACTTAGGAGTGGCAATGAAGCCGGGCTCTGTGTTCGTGTTCTGTGGTTAATGCTGTTTGACGTTGGAGCTGAACCATGTGTTTCAGTTAAATACTACGTTCATAGTTCACAAGGTTAAATTATGGGAGTAAGCTTCATGTCGTTTTCTCTATGGAATCAATGGAAATCCTTACAGGAGAACCAAACCCGAACACCACTTGTACATTGGTTTGCATTAGATGACTCCCTCTCTTGGTTAAACACATGCTATTGCATGCATAACTTCTTATTGGCTGATATGGCTACCCGGTCACCTGCTGATTAAGCCTTGATTCGACAAACCTGTCCTCCGCTTATTGAAACTGAATTGAAGGGGTGTTTACAGGAGAGCCCTACCCCAGAATGAAAATATGAAAAAAACCTGGTGTGGTCAGGGGGGTTTGGTTCTCCTTTAAAGGGAAACCAAACCGTAAAACTACTATTTTAAATGAAAAGTGATGTGGTGGGTTGCATAGTAGTGCTACAGATTGATCGTTAAAAACAAAGGATAAGATGTAAATATATGGACTCATGAGTTACCTGTTATTGGCCATTTTGGGTTGCCAAATCTGATTGTAGCGAGTGGGAGTGGCTTGTGCAGCAATACCTGAACAGCAATATAGCCCCGCCCCTAAATTGAAAAAAAGCGTCCACCTGACGGCCATAACGCATTTTTTAAAAGTTGGCTAGGACTAGCTCAAACAGGGGGGGTTTGGTTTTCCTTTAATTGGCTGGTAATATTGCAATTATGTAGTTAATTATTATAAGGAACTACTCACAAATACATTGAACAGTCAGTTCAGAAGAAATGTTGTGTCAGTGTGTTATGGTTGTTTTTTCTTTTATGTCTAGGTTTCAGAGGGTGTTTGATCAAACTATTGGTCAAGAGGAGATCTTTGAAACCATCGCCAAGCCAGTTGCAGACAGGTAACGTTTTCTGTCTTTTGTTTTCATTAGATTTGCACCTCCAATGTAAAAATGTAATTTTAGAAGGTTAGAACTGGACAGGCCCACACCTCTGTCAGTGTTGGCCCCCGGCGAGGCCACACATATGGTACAGGCCTGCCCGGTTGATGGGAAGACAGCAAAGCTGAGCTTACTGTAAAGTGGAAATGGAAGGAGTCCGTGATTTTTTTGTTTTTGGCCCCACTTTCGACAGTTAAAACCACTAAGTGGACTGGGCTGGCATACGGGGTGGCACACTCTGCCATCTCAAATGTGTGCGAAAAGATTTTGAGGCCACAACACAGGGCTTGGCTGGAGCCCGCTCGCTCATTTACAATACAGCTGCTGCTTACTAGGCGGGGCAATGGGGACCACATGCTGTGTGCTGTCCCAGCAAGCAGTCTGGTCCTGTAGCTCAACAGGTCCAGCTAATGGTTTCTACTTATGCTTATCTTGATTGAACAGCGCTGCATGGACCAGTTCAATCAGCCCAGTGAAACATCTGTGGTGGGAGGTGCCTACTTGACATTAAGTGCCCCCCCCCCCCCCACACACACACACACACACCCTTTTACCCCAAACTTGGGAACAGATTCCGGTCTGCTGTATTTACCCTTTTGAACAATCAAATACTGACCGCTCCACTATGCGTCACTGTGGCGCCATGGCACTGAAGTTTAATTAACGTTGTTCGATTTTCCCAGTCTGACCTCTGGTCAGTTTCTACTCCCATCTCGACAAAGGGAACGGTCATGGTGCTTAACAAAGGTTCACCCGTGCCCAGAGGTTAGTTTAAATTAAGACTGAGATGAGGGGGGAATTTAACTTGGAATTTCCTGTGATCAAATAGTAGTTTTGTTGATTATCTCAACGTTTTTCTCTTTTTTCCTCCCCATACTCTCTTCCTGGGTCAATTTATTGACCCCAATCATAATATGGACTATTTGTGGGACCAAACAAACTCTACTCGCGTTATCATTGCTATTGATATGTAAACATTGTGAGACGTTTCTGAATCAGCAGGATGTCTTTGACCTGACTCAGTCTGGTTCGCTGTCTCATCTCTGTGATCTCTGCAAAGTCAGCCTTTTTAAACAGGCAAGGCAACCTCTTTGTTGTAGCAGATGGTGCACATGAAGACCTGGAGTCACACTTTAGCATTGTCATTCATCTTGATCTTGTGGTTCCTTGATTTTCACTACCCTGTCCATAGCCCTGAAGGGGAACAGGTGTTTTATCCAGTCATGAAGATTCTAGAGAGATAGTTCAACATTACTTAGTCATGTGTCAGGTCCTTGCATCCTTTTGTAGGATGTAGGTTTACGCAGCGCAGATGTAATCTAGCCTCGCCACATTAGCCAAAGCATGGGACTGAGTAATTCTGAGGGTTCAGATCCTGTTTCCTACTGGAATGTTTCTTTCAAAGAGAATGAAAGCAATAGGCCTGTCCCCCAGGCCTTGTGTCCTTGCCACAAAGGGTTTTGAGATTATCAAAGACATTTCGGTTTGGGTTTACATTCGGCTAAATTATACAAGAAGCAGCCTACTGGTTTCCCGTCATCGTTTGTTTTCATGGTGCCATTCGGCTTTTGTTGACATTGGATTGATACCAATGACAAGTAGCACGTTTGGGTTGCACAGAATACAAATTGGATTGACAGACAATGATTTTCCTAAAGCCCCTGTTGTCAAGAAACATTTAGAGTCTAGTCAGCAATCATTTTTAATAACAGCATTTTGACTGTCATAGTATCAGCCTTCATAAGTGTGTGGAGGCAGAAAGTAGTCTGTTCACCTTGGTGTAACCAACCAGGAGCCTGTCAGCTCCAACAACAGTTGGAAAAACAAACCAGAAATAACAAATATAGGACAGAAAGCGTTACACTTACCTTCTGGATGGGGCTCCTTGAGTCCCCCCAAAACCTCTTTAACAACCTCACCAAATAATGCTGGACCGGACACCTAACCTGAATTGCAACCCTTACTTTCTTTACCCTTACTTACTTTAAGTAACGACTGAATCTGGAGTTGGACTGGAGTCACTGTCTTTCTTGTTAAACTTTGAACTCCTCTTCACTGGGAAATGTCAAAAAGGAACAGACGTGTACCTTAAATTCTGTTCAGGTTGAGGTCAGGGCTTTCGCTTACAAGCAAGATTGGCCAACCAAGGTTGTTGTCACAACAACCTTTGGAGACTTTATTAACTTTTATTTTATTTGACTCCTACCAGAAGGACTTTTAGACTGGACTTATATGCCTCTACACACACACACACACACACACACACACACACACACATACACACACACACAACCGATAATTTGTGAAACCAAAAATCTGCTCCAGTGTCCTGGACCAAGCGTTTTCCAGTCTCCAGGAAAGGCTGATGTGTAAACAGGAACAAGCATTGGGAAACGCCCAGGCCGCATCATTAGCGTTGACATTAAAGCTAAACACTGACTCCATGTCTACTCCACTGGCACTGCCAATCACCCCCATGACTCATGGCCCGGATTAAGTGGCCGTCGGACGGGCTATCCAAGTCAGGAAAACCCGCCTTTTTATCCGATCTGACATGGAGTTCTCTGTTCCCCTGCTACACTCTATGTACGTGCAGGGTGTGGAATAGCATAGCACAGAAGAAGAGAAAGCCACACACCGCTCAACTACTGGGTTGGCGGGTCCACGTTCCATTAGAAATAACTGGAGCCCTGGATCGTGTGTGTGTGTGTGTGTGTGTGTCTGTGTCTGTGTGTGTCTGTGTGTCTGTGTTTTTAAACATCATTTATAAGTCATCATGAAAAATACAGTGTGGAGATGATATCTGTTTCATTGAAGTTGGCGAGCCTGGAGAGAGAGAGACAAGCACGTATGCTCACCTTTTGATCCTGGCTCGCGTGTCAGAGGCCGCTCTGTTATTTTCCCAAATTTCTCCCTGGTGCGTTTCCAAAGGCCTAAGAACCAGAGCACCTTCTGCTGCCAAGTATTCTTTGCTTTCTCCTGCTCTTGTGCCCAGTGGCATCGTTTTGGGTTGCTCATTTTACTGCACCAGAAAGCGTAACCGTGTTTTCTGCATGTAGCTATGTGCACGTGTGGCGTCCAGTTGAATGCCAAACCCACACTCTCTCCAGACCTAGGGCTGTTTGACTGGGTCTCTAACTTTCAATCAAAGGCCCTGAAGCCATCCTTTCCTCGGTGAGGGAGCATTTCCAGAAGCTGGGTTCACAATTGTATATTCCTTATGAACTTGGTCCCCTGTTTTAAATACGTGTGCTCCTTCATTAGGGAATATGTGGGTGATTCTGCATACTAATGATGCAGTAGTAGGTTGTAATGTGTAGGGTTGTTCCGATACCGATACCAGTATGGGAAATACCTCTGATACAGCCCAAAATGCTGGATCGAGTATCGGCGAGTATGCGAGTCTACGTGCCGATCCGATACTCGTCTCTTTTTTTATCTCATCCAACTTCTCCTATATAGTGAAATCCCAGCTGCCATTCAGCCGAAAGAGAGATAATACAGTTATACTGACTTTTGAATGTGTGGTACACTACATTATACACATATCAGTTCTCACCAGTCATAAGCCGAGTAATAACCGGCGTGCAGATGTCCTTGTAGTGCTTAAATGGCTACTTTTTTTGCATTGGTCACACTATGTTGTACACTATGGTCACACTATGTTGTACACTATGTTGTACACTATGCTATTCACTATGTTGTACACTATGTTGTACACTATGTACAGACACAGATACAATAATAACATTTTTAGAGGTTCCTGCTTGACATAGCATGATGACATGCTAGCCTTTGCAGGGCACTGAGGGCTCGCACAGGAAGTGTGTGTGGAGGCGGAATTTCCAGGTGACCAGAGTCAAGTTCACCTGGTTCAGATATTTCAAGATATTTACTATTGGTGTTCACTGAGCGAAACAAAAAACATTGGTCTGCTCCTTGCAAACCAATGTTGTTCTTTTTTCCTTGTTTTTGTTTTTTCTTGTTTGTGCGTCAGAGTGGTGGCCGGCTACAATGGGACCATCTTTGCCTACGGCCAGACAGGCAGTGGGAAGACATTCACCATCACCGGAGGGACGGAGCGCTACAGTGACCGTGGGATTATACCCCGCACCCTCTCCTACCTATACCAGCGCTTCAGCCAGGTCAGCACCCAGAGCTTGCATTGGCTGCTTTGGTTCATGTTGTTTGGATATGGGTTTTTATGAATCAATATACCCTCTTGTGCTGGCTGGTGAGCAAGCTGGTAGCCGTCAGGTGGTGTGGCCAGGCATCCAGTCATGATCACAACAACACACTAAAACAGAGACAGCATTATTGTGAATTCAACACTGCATCTACACAGTGCAGAATATTACAAGGAAGATGCGTCGGACTCACTTTCTGGGGCCATAAAATATAAATCATGTACTCATTTTAATGTGTTTCAGTTTTTGGTATCCTGATAGCCTGATGGGGAGGGTTGGCGAATGCAACTCTATAACCGCTTCTTTCCTTTCAGCAGATCTGAACGTGATCCAACGTAGTTACATTTACATTGTTCACATTTACATTATTAAAACTATTCATTTAGCAGACACTCATATAAAGTGAGGTTGAGCAAACATAGCATAATACCCACAAAACAACGTCTACTTTTCCCTGTTGCTCCTTTCCATACAATTACTGTATGTATTACTGTATGTACTGTATGTATACTAGTGTGCTTCATTGCTTGATAATAAACAGATCACAAGACATAAGCAGCTTGTGTCAGGAAGCATTCAAGCCAAACCTAAGCACTGGCTTAGCATGAAAAGGACCCAAAATAGCACTGTAGTATTAACTTTATTGTTCTACTGTAAATGAATGTGCCCTTCCTTACAGGACAGCGGTATGGTGTACACCACCCGTATCTCCTACCTGGAGATCTACAACGAGGTGGGCTACGACCTTCTGGACCGCCAGCACGAAGCATCCAACCTAGAGGACCTACCGTCAGTAATTGTTCTTATTTCACATCATTATTATTCATGACCAGATTAGCCCCTGGGGTATAACCATGTCTATACATTACAATGTGACATATTTAATCATGTTGAAAATGGATCACAGAATTAGATTCAACCCAGTGCTTAGCAGTGATTTCTTTGCATTTTCTGTCAAAATGAAAAATCCATTGTTCCACTGTAAACATGTGTGGCTTTATAGCCATGGCCCTATTCCTGAGCAGTCGTTTGTCAGGCTGGCGCGGGAGTCGCTGTGTGGTCAAACAGGGAGACTGTACTGCTGGTATTCACCGTCCGGCTGCTGACTGCCGGCTGACATAATCATGGTGGGGGACAGCAATGGCTGCGGTCGCCCTGGTGGGAGACTCTGCCACCGGAGCGGACAGCTAGCTGATTGTGTAGAAAAGCATTTATTGTGTCCATCAACTTGTCGACTGCATCCCTAAGAATATTTCTGCTAGGTTTCTTCCTGTTTCTCTGTCGTTTCCCAACCCAGTGTTTTACCTTTCTTTCCTTTGTTCTTTCGTTCGTTCCTTCTTTCTTTCTTTCTTTCTTGCATTGTTTCTTTTGTTCTTTCTTTGTTCTTTCTTTCTTGCATTGTTTCTTTTGTTCTTTCTTTCTTTCTTTCTTTCTTTCTTTCTATCCACCTATTGTTCCACTTGTTCACCCAACGGCCTCTCCCTTTTCTGGGTTATGTTTGCATTCATCTGAAAGTAGATTTTGGATTGAAAGCCTTTTGGTCATTTTTGGGTTTTTTTCATGTCACCATCACAATTTATAACCTAGATTTTTATTTTTTTCGAAGTTCTAAAGTTGCTTCTCTCCTGTTTGCGACAGATTGAGCCTGAGGCTTCAATTCCCACAAATGACAGTCTTCTGGAAATAGACAGGGCCCGTTGTTTACCATGTTGTGGCCACGCTTGCTGATTCAAGTAGAAGCTGTGGCAACTGTCAAATCTGTCTGTCTGTTTCCCTCTCTCTACTGCTTTTTTCCCTCCTCTTTTTTTAATTCTTCCTTCCTTTCCTGCTTTTCCTTCTATTAGGCCAGCAACATTCCTCTTCGGCTTTCGACAGCAAGACCCAAAAATAATACAAACAATGCATAAATATACAGTGTTGTGCAAAACGGATAAATCAAGCCAGCTCGATACGCAGACAGCTGGGCTCTGGAGTTGCACTCTATTGTGACTGTTGATGGTCCTCTCCATCATGCGTGTGTTGGAGATGGTTGGAAGATGTTTTCCAGTCCTTCTTCCTGTCGCCGCGTCAGCAGGAGAGTTCGGACTGGGAGGTCTGACTCGACCCAAAGTTTCCCCTTCAATCGCAATTGTGTGACTCATTGTCTCTTTTTTGTTTCAAAAATTGAAATTTTAAAGGTACCAGGTAGATTTTTCTGTCATATGAAAGGGGGAAAAAAAGAAAATGACATGGTCTGTTATTTGTCACCTAAATATTGATAAAGTTTCGTTCAAACCATTCCAATGTCCAACTTGTGTTTGCATAATTACTCACAGTTGTTCTCCAGTGTGGGGGAGTCTTCGTTGACATCTGAAGCCGGTAGCCACACAGGCTATTAGCATACAGCTTCACTTTCACCCATAGAACTAAAGTGCAGCTCAAATCTCATGAATATTTTGTCCGGCCGAGAGAGATATTAAAGATATTAGCAGAGCGCCACCTCGCTACACTGCGGTTAACAACTCAATGTTAACAACTTGGATTTGCTTTAAGAAGTGATCCCCATCCATTATCAAGCTGTGATCCCCCCAGATGGATGGAGAACATGTGTCAAACACAGCTTGTATAGAGCCGCACGTGTGGCTTGTTTTTGGCTCAGGGCTGAACGCTGGTTCAGGGCTGCATTGTCATCGGAGCTTTAGAAGTATAGATCTGTCTGCTTTTCATTATAGATCATTTCAAGAATCACAAAAAATGTACAAAAATACATGTTTCTTGAAAATGTCAAAGCACAGTATATTGTTGTATTCTGACATATTAACTGTGTCATATTTTTCTATTTTGATGTTTTGGTCTCAGTAAGGTAACCATCATGGAAGACCCCCAGCAGAATATTCAACTCAGGAACCTGTCCATTCAGCAGTCGGACAATGAGGAAGAAGCTCTCAATCTTCTCTTCCTGGGGGACACCAATCGTATGATCGCAGAAGTAAGGAAGTGGAAACATTCCATCAGTAAACTTACTTATGATAGTATAGTACTAATATAGTACTAACCCAGTGCCTATACTATACGATATAGTATAGTACTAACCCAGTGCCCATACTATACTATATAGCAGGGGTGCCCACACTTCTTCAGTACAAGATCTACTTTTGAGACTGAACT
>OOFB01037735.1:7830-29341 GCA_900323305.1 Trachyrincus murrayi
GACAGACACACACACACACACACACACACACACACACACACACACACACACACACACACACACACACACACACACACACACACACACACACACACACACACACACACACACACACACACACACACACACACACACACACACACACACACACACACACACACACACAGTCTATTACACTGGATGTGGATCTATATGTGGGAGTTGGAATGAAAAAGTGCAAGATTCAAAAGGTAGTGTGTGAGCCCACCTGGTCGAGCTTGCTGTACCAGGCCCTGTAGGCCTTGTTCCCGAAGCGTGAAGGCTGATCAACGGGCGGGGTCTCGTCTATCCACCGGTCCAGGGTCGCCAAAAGATCTAACAGCTTCTCCACCGTCTTGAATACATGTACAAACAGAGAGAGTGAAACTGCTGTGATAAAAAACAACAACAACATTTCATTCATGAAATACTATTTTTGATGCTATGTATGCGTCATAATAGTTTCTGCAGAAAACAGTTTAAAAGATACAGGCTGTTACTAACGATCACAATTGGATTAAACACTAAACCATAATCTTTGTCTAAAATAATGTTTTCTGAACATCATTCTTTTCTCTGCAATAGTGTGGCTAAGGAAATCCATTCTAGACAGAAGGCGACCGAAACATCATATTTTCTTATTTTAAGCCGTAGACAAAGTTAGAGCCGTACCTCGGAAACTTTGTATTCACAAGTGAGCTTCTTTCCTTTCACACCTTCATTCAGTGTCAAAACGAATCCCATGTAGTCAGCATACGCCTTTATAGAGACACAAACAGAGTGGTCACACAGTGAGCAAACACTAATGTGACTAAATACTTTTACTACTATTTTGTAAATAAGGTAAAAAAATTTAAATTAAAAATTTAAAAAATATATATAAATAATATATACAGGTTAGATTTTTGAACATCATGTTGAATATGGTTTGGGTTTGTTCAATATAGTTCAGAATGTCAGAATTGTTTGACCTGTTAGAACAGATAATTTTCTGTAATAATTTTCAGCAAGAACCTACTTGAGACCGTTTCCACTTGCCCATGTCGGGAACCATGCTGATCTCTTTCTTGGGCACCATGAAGCTGAAAGCGGCGTCATCCTCAGTGGAGGATCCTGAAGAATGATATTGGTAACATTAAGTTTAGTCTAGTTTATGTCAGTTAGTTTATGTAGGATAGGCAAGCAAATACTTCACACAACTGGACATGGCGTTGCTTGACTTTCTAAATAATTATGTGTTTTTATACAGCGACCTGCTTACACTTCATAATAGCAACATATAAGCGTTGACCCTGTAAAAACAGTAGGAGATGGTAACACAATATGTTATTAAATACATAATGTAAAACACCAAATACGAGGATAGAAAAGCAGAAATATAACTAAAACAAAATAAAAACATACCTGAGGATAAAAGGTAAAACTTGTAAACCCTGGCATAAAAAGTGAAATCATAACTAAAAACAAATAAAATGCAATGTAAGAACTATAGATAAATCTACAGGTATACAAAATAAATGATCTAAAATGATATTGTACAGCTAGCTCAGGGGCCAGATCTCGCCAATAGTTAACATTGTTAATATAGGCCTACATTGTTGTTAATATAATATATAGGCCGACTCGTCGTTATAGCTTCAGCTTCAAATAACTTCAGAACCCTGCCAATGAAAATGTATTAATAGGATGGATGTCGAGGAGATCAGGAGATGAAGCACAGAAAGAAGATTAAGATAATATACAGGAGTGTTCACAGCATGTCAAACTCCTGTGGTCACTCTGACGTAGCTTGGTATTGGAGCATTGGTCCAAAACAATAAAATATATAAAATGTGAGGCAACATCCAAAAGAGTATAGACTATCTGTGGGCAAACAATAAATGAGAGAAGATTCGGGCAGTGCAAATACGCTTTCATCCATATTATATGAAAACTGGTTTTTGGGGTATTTTATTTACAAACAAAATCTGGAAAAGTATTTGTAAAAGTATTTATGCAAACAAAAGTTCTACTGTTGCAGGTATTGCAAAAGTGAACTTAAAATTCCTGCTGAAAGGCTCAAAGGATATGATTTGACTAAGCTCAAATAAACGGGCGTAGCTAGTTCTGGCGGGACACTCTAGTCATGTGCCGCCTATCAGCTGACAGCTAACACGGTCCAATCAAGCGCACGTACACTGATAGGTGGTCAATTTAAGACCTTCCATCTCACACACACTCTCTGCGAAGTGTACTGAGCTGGGTTTCACCCACCACCACCACCACCCCAGCCTCCACCTGCTTTGGTTCTGCTCTGTATTGTATGTAATCTACACAATGGGTTGAGATATCTGATGTACCCATGGGGGGTTGTCCTGTGCTCCCTGTTGTCACATGTTGGTATGCTGTATCTGACATCTGTGTGTCATGCTTCAAATCCTACAGCAGGGAGCACCCTAAAAGAGTGGAACCAGACGCCAAACTAAAGTGTATTACCATTTCATGCACTAAATGGTTAAATCTATGACATGAGTGATTTCTGACAGAACTATGGGGTATTGCTATTCCCCATACAAGATTACTTATAGCAATAGTATTTTTTTATGAAGTCTGGAAGTCACTGATAATTTAAATATCTGCACTAAAACACTCGCAAATGGTATACAACTGGCAACAGGAATTCACTAAGAGAGCTCATCTGGGCAAAATGCAGTGTTGGTGTTATAGAATAAACTGTAGTTTAAAATAGATTCAAGTAAATGAACATGAGTAAAACAACAAACGGTCGCGGTGTAGGGGGATGAGTAAGAGCATGTCGTGACGTTGTCTCACAATTCATCCAAACACTGCAGGGGGTATTACATGAACAATATAATAATAATATTAATAATATTTTTTTGCTTAAGTTCATCTCCAGGTACGAGTCGAGTTGATCACCAAAACATCATCAGTGCTCAAGACTTCTTGGTGCTAGCACTTATATTACCCTACTAAATAAATAAGCCGACGCGCGGCCTAGTCTGCTTCTGTGACACCTAAATAGCTGATGAGGCAGAGCACGTCTACTTAGCGTCATACTAAGCACCGTGAAACAACCCGCACCTCTCTATAATACAGCAATAACAACCCAACGTGTGTTAGGTTACCTTACCTGACTGGAGCTCGGCATCCGCCATCTTTATAAAGGGGCGTATAACAACGACGTCACCTTTCAACTTTCACCCTCCATCGGTGTGCCCAACCTGCACCACACGGTGCTAAACCAATGGGGGCGCTGCTGTTCCGTCAATAATAAAAAGATATCAATAGATAATAATTATACATAACATACACAGACAGACAGAATAACATTATTATTATTATTATTATTATTATTATTATTATTATCATTAATAATCATTCATATTATTATGAATGCATTAGAAATAACGTTTGGTTTGATCCTAAAATGGTTATAGCTTATAGATATTAATATAACTATTACTATATTACTACTATATTAATATTGTTTCCAGGTTTCCGGGGGTCACATTCCAATGTAGGGGTTGCCCTTTTACAGTCTATGAGGTTGTCCCGTTGATGTTAGGCTGAGAGAGGACCCTAAATTGTAGCGTTATCCCGGTCTACCGCAACGCAATTTCCGGTCTTCTACTTCCTAATGAGCTGTGTGCGCCTGTTAACAGTCCCCGGAGCGAGAATAATATGAACGTGACAAGAATAACAACAATATGGAGTTTTGGCGAAAATGTTGACAAAAAACAATATCCGTAACAAAACGGATATCCCTCTGTCGTAAGTCCCTCACTCTCCCCTCTCTCGCCACTGAACCCATATAAATCTAAAGTCCCGCCCTCTCTCTCTCTCTCGCCAATAACGCCCATTTCCGTGCGGTTCCAGGGGGACGCGCTTGGCTGCAGGGTTGCTCAGCAGTGGGGAGACCTTTAACCTAGTTTCTTTACTTCTAACAGAGTTGGGGGTGTTTTTGATCCAGAATGTGGGGCATTTTGACCAGAACGACAGTAAGTAACGGTTTAAACCTTTTGGTTTCGCTTAGAGTAGTTGTCTTCGAGTTTAAGGTATCATAACCGAGCTGATTGTGGTGAGCTATACACATGTTTAATGTCATATTGATTATCGATTCATTCGCTAGTATGGTATGCTTTTGAGGTCCTAGCGATCAATAATGGGCGATTGTGACACATATGGATTACGTTTGATCAGACAGCTACATAATCTGGTTCTTTTGTATATTTGTGTTCTTTAGTGTATTTGACTATTTTCACTATTGATTATTGTTGTGACTGTAGTTCAAGTTAAAGATTAAAACATGTGCACCTGCTAGGTACATCTAAGCACCTGCTAGGTACATCTAAATGAGTGAGCGAGTTTAATCAACTAATTAAATATACTATTGAGTACTGTTTAAATGAACACATATGTGTACATTCAACGTCCAAATCCCATTCGACTTGTGTTCTCGCGAGAATTCATTTGTATTCAGCCTATTTTTTTGTACAACAGCAGTACACATGTTAGTATTAGTTATAACACAGTGTCATGGGAAATATGACCTCACAGGAGGTCACGAAATGTGGACAAAAACACTTTCGGATTATAATGAAAAGTACACTAAATGTACACATGGTGATGTTTACTTCTTTTATTTAAGTTTTGTCTAGAACTGAAATCTAGCTTTGCTTAAAAGTTTTGTCAAAAACTGAACTAAAACTTGTGTGAGTCTCCATAGGGGGGCGACGTTGTACCAATTAGCTATAATAGCTGTTACATAATTCAGGCCTATTTGATTATGACACTGAACACTAATATGGGCTAAAATTAATTAAATTAATTTCAATATTATTAATATAATAAGTTCTGTTAACATCTTGGGTCAGGCTAAAAAGGGCAAAGTAACTCATCTTCTACTTTTTTACATATGAACATATACAAACATACACACATATATACATACACATATACATATACAAACATATATGGTAAGGTTTCATATAAATATTTATTGCACATTTACATGAAGACAACCCCCTCTCTGTAATGTTCTGAAGTTTCATGTTTCTATGTGGTAGTTGGACCAGCTGAGCAAGCTGAATAATGGAGAGATGTAAAATTGTCAGTCATTCAGTCATTATCACAGATTTGCTAATATTAATAATGAGAGCAGTTCCAATAAAAAATATTTTTTTTACTGTACTTTTTTTAAGTCACTAATTTAGCACACAGCTGTTTGAAGTCAGAAATGTATGTGTTTGTTTTTCGTTCTTAAAAGATTTGTGCCTATCAACCACAAAAGATGCGTAGGGTGTAGACAATGATTTTATACATTAAGGGTCTAGTGTAGGGTCTAGTTGACCTGTTTTGGCTTACACTAAAAAATAAACCGTGCTGGAGAACAAACATTGATGGTTAAACATTTATTGTTTGTTCGTATACGGTTGGACTTGGGACTCTTGGCTTCATGTTTGTACACATGCTCTATATACATATACATTGTTTCTGTACTTTATTTACACCAACGTTGTGTGTCTCCACTCTCTGGCCACACCTTCAATGACCAGCCTTGGGTAGATATATACGTTGACTCACTTTCCTGCTGTACTAGTCTCATCCAGGCTCAGTTAGCACCACAATTCCACCATTCAAAACTTCCTGAAACATTATGCAAGTGAAACCAATGCATGAGGAATTCTGTTATTGGGACCTATAATTCATCTTGATTTATTCATCAATATTTTATTCTAATAATTGACTCGTCTCCCAAGTTTAAATTGAGGATGGAGAAAGCTAGTGGCTTGGTGAGGCCAGTTTCTGCGACAAAGCTTGTTGGCCGCTACCTCGCCCATCAAGAAGGGCTGCCA
The DNA here is from genome assembly GCA_900323305.1 of Trachyrincus murrayi. NCBI lineage: Eukaryota > Metazoa > Chordata > Actinopteri > Gadiformes > Macrouridae > Trachyrincus > Trachyrincus murrayi. Next base: position 13,704 of record OOFB01037735.1, read on the forward strand.
AGCTTGCCGGTGCCAGCTCTGCAGCAGACATGCGATCGCTACCTGGCGGCGCTGGAGCCCATCGTGGAGGCCGAGAAGCTGAACCGCACCAGGGAGCTGGTGACAGATTTCCAGAAAGCAGGAGGTGTGGGGGAGAGGCTACAGAAGAACCTTGAAAAGAGAGCACGTGGTGCTGTAAATTGGGTGAGTACTTAAAGGGACAGTCCACCCTTCCGTGAAGTGAATTTCAACGGTGTATGTGTAAGCTGTGTCCCAAAGCCTCGGCTGCAGCCTTAGTAGGCTGTATTTCTCGACTGCTATGTCATTGACACAACCGGTGTAGCCTTCTACCACCCACAACCCTCCACATCACATTTCGAAAAGAAAACAAACACACATCTACACACACTCCCAATGCAACAGCCTCGCTCGACCGTCTCATTTCTGCGAGACCGAGGCACCTTCATTGGACGGTGCTACCAAGGACACACACTAGGACAGCTGCTGCAGCCGATGCTTTGGGACACAGCTATAGTTTGGCACAGCTAGCCTCTGCATTACAGATACCATCGGACAGTTTTAGACTCATGGTAATGAATTAAAGCTGAACAGACAGCCAACACAGGGCAATTGGACAGTGTGAAAACACTACAGTGCACTAACGTGCAATACACAACGACATTAAAATATATGAATTAACTTGAATGATATTCAGGACCAACATTGCTACTATGTTGCATTTTTACATTTTGTTGACATGGGTTATGCAAACCAAACCTTTTAGGCTGAACTGTGCTGTTTACACAATATGTGTTTGAACATCATTTGTCTATTGGCTGGACAAATGACACTTCTAGTTGCCTTGCATGACATTGCTGTGACAATGTGCCTGTAGATTTTGATAATGAATATGGAAAGGATAACCTGGTTCAATATAGATTTGGCCCTTGCGCTAAAATGCTTCATAATATCATGCTACGGTTACACTTGAAATATTTCAATATTCAAAAGTAGTTTAGTTTCTATTTTGGAAAATGACCTTGCACATTTCAGTATATAAAATACCATGTGACTTGCTTTTGCACTTTGGCTTCATTGCGGTTTTGGAAGAACTGAACTCCATTTGTACTGCATGTTGTTATTTGTTCAGCTGTCCGACTGGTGGGTGCAGACTGCCTATCTGGACTACAGACTGCCTGTAGTGATCCACTCCAGCCCTGGACTGGTCTTACCCCGGTTGGAGTTCAGCGACAAGCGGGGACAATTGAGGTAAAGACACAGAAGGTACAATTCATTGGGCCATATTATCCCAGCTGAGCACAATTACAATGAATCAGGTTTTGAACATAGATTCAGTCATATTTGGATTGCATATCCCTGACTAGCTTTGACTTGAATCACAATGTTAGCCGGATCATATTCCAGTACATAATGCGCGCTTGCACTCACTTGTTACTTTAATATGCATTTTATGTTCGAGATAACTTGACAACAATTCTGAGTGATGTTGATCAAATTGAATCCTAAATAATATGAAAGTGCTCTGTTCCCAGGCATGCGGCCAAAATGATTGCTGGGGTGTTGGACTTCAAGACACAGATTGACAAGTGAGTATCAATGTACATACAATGTACAACACATTTTCTGTCAAGTCAGCACTAATACTTTTTAAAAAAAATTGATCTTCTGCAATCCAAATCTTTATGGATCATTATTCCAATCTATGTAGCCGACCCTAATGTCAGGTGATCTTGTCCCACAGCGAGACGTTGCCAGTGGAGTACCTGGGCCGGAGGCCTCTGTGTATGAATCAGTACTACCAGCTCCTGTCTTCCTGCCGCGTCCCCGGCCTACACAGAGACTCGGTGACCAACCACGCCAAGATCTCCACACACATCACCGTGGCTCACAACTTCCAGGTGGGGAAACTCTACCCGAGTAGCTTGTCCAGTACAACCATATGTTTTAATGACAGGGGACGAACAGAAATGTGAAGGGCAATTGCTGTGACTTTCCATTCATTCATTCATTCATGAATCCCCCTCATGCACATTGATTTCATCATTTAATTAATGAATAATACCAAGCATTAACTCAATTCCACGTGTCATCGATGTCATTACTAACTATACTACTTTAACTTTGCTGTTAAAAAAAAGTTGATCGGTTCCTTCTTTTCTCTTTCTTACTTGGTTGATATCGGAACCTCATTAAAGCGATCTCTTTCATCTTTCTCCATTCCTTTTCTGTGAATATAGTTTTTCACTTTGGACGTGTACAACCATGACGGCACACCACTGAGTGTGGATCAGCTGCATCACCAGCTGGAGAGGATCTGCAACTCGTCACCACAGACCAACGAGGAGCCCGTGGGGATCCTGACCTCTCAGCACCGCAACGTGTGGGGCAAGGCTTACCTGGACCTCATCAAGGGTATGCTGAGCGGGAGTCTAGTATGGTAGTATGGAGAAACATACCAGCGGCTGGAGCCCAATGATGTTTGTACTGGCGTAGTCTGGCAGAGCCAGCCTTTCCAGACGGAAAGTCTGGAAACACAGCGTTGATTCATTGTCGAGAACCGCCTACTTGTCTGGAAAGAGGTCTTGATTTGACATGCAAGTACGTTTTTTTTCTCTCCCATGTTTTTCGTGTCACGTCCAGATCAGACAAACAAAGAATCGGTGCAAGCCATCCAGAGGAGCATCTTCACACTGTGTCTGGACTCCGTGTCCCATCATGCATCGGGTGAGACGTACCACAGCCGCGCGGCACAACAGATGCTCCATGGCGGAGGCAGCCACCTGAACAGTGGCAATCGGTGGTTCGACAAAACACTGCAGGTGAGAGAGGTCATCGCCACACACACACACACACAGTAGCATAACTTCTTGGGTAAGTAATGGTTTTGTTCTGCCAGTTTATTCTTGGAGAAGATGGGATGTGTGGCCTTATCTATGAACACGCCCCTGCAGAAGGCCCCCCCATAGTGGCTTTGATCGACCATGTTGTAGAGTACACGTGAGTAAAGTCCTTAATCCATACTATAGTACATTTACATCATGTTGTAGAGTACACGTGAGTAAAGTCCTTAATCCATACTATAGTACATTTACATGTTGTAGAATATACGTAAATCTAAGTGAGCCCCCTGTTTCAGCTCGAATTCGAACACTATGAGATTTAAAAAAACATTAATCTAAAGTCTGATTTGCGAGACTACGCTTCGGTAGACCGTATATATATATATATATATATATATATATATATATATATATGATAAAACTCATGACCTTCTCTCAGCCTATATTCTAACCTCTGGATGACCACGAGTATGTTGTCAGGGTTAGCATGTTAGGTGAACATGTTGTTTAACAGAAGGAAGTCTGACACGGTCCATACCCCCACGCTTCCTCTGCCTGCGCCCCACAAGCTTGGCTTCAACATCACGCCCGACATCAAGAGAGACATCGAGGAGGCGAAGCACAACTTGAATATGTAAGATGTGTATTCCTTATGTCATGATGTCGTGTCATTCCAATTTATAGAGAATGAGAAGAAAAATAACATCCAACAAAGATTTTGATGTCTGTACATAGAATATATATATATATATATATATATTATAGAGTTGTAAAGAGCGAGAGAGTGGAAAAGAGCAGAAGAGAGATTTAGAAAATAAACAACCCAAAAAAACGCACCCTCCCTACGTTGCCATTGAGATGATAACGATGATAATGATAATGATAACTGTGTGCGCGAATGTGATTGACAGGGTCAGGGAAGAGATGCCCTGATTGGTCAGAAAATTGCCAGGAACTGTCTAAAATCTAAATAGTCTCATACAGAGGCAGGCCCGCAGTCAACCAGAACAGATATTTCAGAGCATTTCACTCACTAACAGCTGACGGATGGCTGTGGCCTTTCTAACAGATTACACTCAAATTATAGCTCTGAAATCTTACCTACAGCACATTTTTGTTTGTTTGTCAACCAAATTTGACGATTGGGGAAAAACGGTGGTGTGTAACCACTACACAGTCCTAGGTTAATGGACTTGGTGTTTGCTTACATTGCATATGGTTATACAGCGAAATACACCATGGCAATTGTTTCTGGGAAAGAGGCTCCTCAAGAATGTTTCTTTCTTTCCATCCAGGATGGTAGAAGAACTAGACCTCACAGTACTGGTGTTCAAACACTTTGGGAAAAATATCCCGAAATCCTTCAAGATGAGCCCAGATGCCTTCATACAGATTGGCCTACAGCTGGCGTACTATCGGTGAGGCTGTGTGCACATGGAAGTGTGTTTGTATTCAGAGTTGCAATGTGGCTTGCTAGCCTCCTTTTTTTTAAATTAGATCTACTTTACAGTTTACACACACTTTATGAACCTACTATGTTGCCAGAAAGGCTTTTCAATTCTTTCTGACTGAAGTGATAAACTGCTCTTGGAAAAATGACTTTGATTTGACTTTCCAAAGTGATGATGATTCAAATAAGAAGTAGCCTAAGTATTTTCATTTTTCATAACAAGATACATACACAAACATAGTCGAGACAAAATAAAAAGGAAAAAGACAGGGGGGGCCTGAGTCTTGGAGAGCAAAGAGACGCTGCTAATCCTATTTCAGAGAGTGTAATTAAAAGGCTGCTAGGAGCTCGTACTCCTGAAGGAATGTATTCTGTGCATTGATTGATTATAGACTCTAGTGGCACAAGACACCAAGTGTAACGTGAACTTTAATCGCTTTTGGTGGTGATGGGAGATATTTGTACATATCTTCTACTCTTTTGTTCAGTCACACTTGCACAAGAATACCATTGATGTTGAATAATATCTATATTCTCTTATAGAATCTTGACTTATGTTTCGATGAAGAAAATAACCTTTTTTTTTTAAAAATGTATTTTAAAACCCAAACCCAAATTTGGATTCATTGTGTGTGTGGTTTGGCCTTGCTGTACAAACCACTGAGCAACTTCACTGACTCTCTCTCTTTCTGTCTCTAATGTCTCTCTTGGCAGGCTTTACCAGAAGTCTTGTTCCACATATGAAAGTGCCTCTTTGCGCATGTTCAGACTCGGCCGCACAGACACCATACGTTCTGCTTCGGTGGACTCTTCTAACTTTGCCAAGGCATTTGATGACCCCGGGAAACAGGTCTGGTCTGGTTTAGGGTTCATAACTACCGTCTTCATCTTTAGTTAATTTTTTAAGAAATCAAAACAAACAAAAAACATTTTAAGAAATCCTAATGCCTTATTCGGATTGATGCATATTGGTGTAATCACATTCATTTGATTAAATATACGCATTCCAGCATTATTGTAATGCAACAGGAAGACATGTTACTCTGCCTTATCTTACTATATTATTGGACCTTCCTAGATGTTTTCTCACGCTAGTGAGCCTATCCCAGTGTATTATGCTGTCTTGCTTATGATTCAGACATGTAGTTTGGAATGCCAGTTTTCATTTATACTACTAAATGCATGCGTACTACAGATATATAAATGACATTTGGTCTTTTCTCTGCCGAAAAGAACACAGAAAAGGTGGCGTTAATGGAGCGAGCCATAAAGGCACACCGCTCATTCACTGACATGGTAAGTACTGCTGATGATGAGGCTTTAGTTTGGAAAGTTTCCCACCAGATTATAGATTTATACTTCATCCCCGCAGTGCAGAAGCGACGCATATACCGGCAGCATGCTAAACAGGATGGCACAATACAAGGCTGCATATAGAAGCATGTGACTTGTAGGGAAAACACACCTCTGTGTTTATATCTGTAGTGGATTTAAGACTTACACTTTTGTACCACACACTATGTCGGTCGTACGGCTGGCCGAAGCTGAGACCGTTTAGTTTTTCTGTGTATAGACTACCGAGGTGGCAGGCCCCTACAGGTACCTCCAATCAATACACGGCATGCGTTCATACCAAGAAGAGGTGGCTTCCCATGTTCTGTCCATCTGTTAGCTTTCCACTGCCCTCACACACACACACACACACACCCTTTTCTATCACTGCAGGCGATTCAAGGCCAAGCCATAGACCGGCATCTTCTGGGCCTGAAACTGCAGGCCATCGAGGACAAAGTGTCCATACCGGAGGTCTTCACCGATCCCAGTTACGCTGCGGCCATGCACTTTAAAATTTCTACGAGCCAGGTATGAAAAACATGAATATAATACGATGCTATTGCATTGCCTCAGCAGCATTAGTGGGACATAAACACACCGTGCGTTCAGTCAAATCAAGTGCTTTCCACTTTTAGTTTTTTTTATCGAAAAGCTTTTCATGACACGTACTCATCACACTCCCAGGTTCCAGCGAAGACGGACTGCGTGATGTGCTTCGGGCCCGTGGTGCCGGACGGCTACGCCGTGTGCTACAACCCCAAGGAGGAGCACATCAACCTGGCCGTATCGTCCTTCAACACGTGCAAAGAGACGGACACGGGGCGCATGGTGCAGGCTGTGGAGACGGCCCTGCTGGACATGAGGACACTGCTGGAGTCCACACCGAAGGCCAAGCTGTAAAACCCCTACCTGACACCCATAAATGACATAGAGAGAGGACACGGGTGAGGATTAACGCATGTTGAGTGGGTTAGGGTTTGGTCTGTTTGTCGATTAACGTGCACTTTAGGAGGCGCTGGGATGTCTTACATTGGAAGTTCATATTTCTGTTTGCATGCTTTTTCTTTCTCGTCTTTTCTTTTGCGTTTACCTCACGTGTCTCTTGTTTCCATGGGATACAATTGAAGTGTCACAACCCGCACCTGCCTTCACTGGTCACATGTCACTATTTCTAGTAGTGACTCTTGTAGAATATTTTAAATTAAATTATATTAACGTTGTGGAATCTATTTAAATAGTTAGAATAAGTCCACCACCGTGATCAGTGTCTTCATTGTGCGTTGTTGTGCTTCGGATGCTGTAGGCCGGTCATGTATTGAGGTAATTCCCTGTATGATTGTTTCATAGGGCATGTTTTACACACTGTAATGAAACTTTGGAATCCAACATTTTTAATGACTTCAGATTTTCTACCGGTTCAATATAATTTTACTGTACGACTCGTATCCAGTGTCAAAACAATGTGTTGGCCTTACAGTCGGTCTCTGCAGTGGCCTTTGGTTCATGAAGAGAGATTGAACGATTATGAAATGTTTGAAGGAAAGTAGATCTTGGATTAAGACTTGACACACACAAGACAAATGTTGATAAACACTTGATGCCAGATTATCTTAAAGGATAACGTTGGGATTTTTCCACCTGGACCCTATTTTCCCATCATTTGCATCTGAGTGACTAATGCGGACAACAATTCTTTTTTTATTGGTCCAGTATTGGACCAATTAAAGCGTTCTGGACCAGTATTGGTCCAGAACGTCTGCAATGTAACCCTTTGGGGCAATGGCAACCCATCAATGTACGTCCTTCAAAAGGGCTTGTTTTTGCCACTGACATGCTCAGGTTGTTCTGAAGTATCTGACTATCTTATGGAAAGGATCCCAGAAATAAAACTACTCTTCAACTTTAGCTTGATCCAGTCTGTTATTGTGTAGCTTAGTGTGTCTGAAAGATTTCAAAGTCATGGCTGAATATTTAGCTGATTTCGACAATGTGGATGAGGGGCTCTCGCAAGATTTCAGAGCGGAAAGTGGACATTTTAAAATCGTATTTGTACAATTTGTGTGTTTGTGCCTACCTAGCTAGCTTAGCCCTCTCTAAATATTCCATCACATACATACTACATAATGCTTGACTCCACGGCTCTTTATTCATCTATGTATTTGCTTAAATTATTTTTATCCTCTGAATTTAAGACGATTCATAAATGGATACCATCATGATCTTCCCTCTTAAATTTGTACATCTAGGTTTACAATTGAACCATTGTCACTGACTATAAAATAAAATGTGAACAATGTTAATATGTTCACTTATTAGGAGCAATCACTGAAAATTGTATTTTAATTTGATCCAACAGCTTACAGAACAAATGTGTGTGTGTGTGTGTGTGTGTGTGTGTGTGTGTGTATATATATATTATGTGTGTGTGTATATATATATATATATATATAAAAAAGCTTTTTAGAGCTTTGAGATGAGTGCATTTGCAATCTTCCTCGTGCTACATTGACTGGCTGTGCGCGCAATGATTTATCAATGGTTTACAGCAGTTTGGCCACAGGTTCAGCTATTCATAAAGGGTAATTGTGGACATGTCATTGTGACTGTTCCAGTCTGTGTGTTGTAATGTAATTCAAAGCAAAGCCTGAAATCTGAAATCCCCCAAGGGGGGGGGGGGGTTCCATCTCACATCTCTCCCTCATGTGAGCAGCCAGGCCGGCCTGCATCTCTCCACTGCTCTCTCTCTCTCACCATGTGAAGAACGATAGCAGGGCTGCTAGCCTATAGGGCCTTCCCCAGAGGATCTTCTAGATGCATCAGCACTCATTCCACCACCGCCGGTTCAGCCTAGAGTGGCAGTCCTGATCTGTTGCTCTTCCTGCCCGATATCAAGAAGCCCAACCCATTATTGTTTGCTCCACCCTGTTATCGACTGGGGTCAGAGCGTACGGCTCATTCATGACTTTGACGAAGATCCATGCTTCCTGCCTCCTGTCATGTCCCCCCCCCGCCCCCCATCTTAACCACCGTCTTGGATCAGATGTCCACTCTCTCCAAACTTGCCCTAAATGTTCTGAATGAAAAATGCACGTCTGATGCGCATATCTAATATACAAAAATAGTATTTTTAGAAGTGTGTGTGTGTGTGTGTGTGTGTGTGTGTGTGTGTGTGTGTGTGTGTGTGTGTGTGTGTGTGTGTGGTATTGTTTGTGTTCAATCTGAGTGGAATGGGATGATGATTAAAGTACTGAGGCAAACCCTACTCACAGATGTGTTGTGTATGTGACTTTTTGCACCTAAGTACTGTACACATAGAAACACAATCACATTCAAATTCTGATGCCGTCATATAAGAGGGTATAGGGAGGTACTATTATACAATCCCGAAGCGACTAACAACCATAATATTGCAGTGTGACGTCACAACCCATTTGGTAAAGTGCTTTTTAGGCATCACACCTCATCGCACATTATACCGGCTCATCAACCAACGTAAGTTGCCAACTTTTCCATCCTATAATTTGCAATGCATCTGGAAATAAAAAGAAATCATATTAATGATTGTCAAATATGATGCATGTTGGATGTTTTATCTTGTGTTATGTTAAATGTATTGTGTAGGGTCCAAAATGTACTTTGAGAATTTTGTCTTTTTATCTACGAGTGTAAAAATCTACCGGACATGCAATTGTTTTAATGTTGTTTTTTTTAACCTTCCAATTAGTCATATTTGAGTTGTCTTGTGTATTTTAGGTGTAGGTGTGTTCAGAGGGTATGATCAGCGGGCGGGAGTCTTTCTCCTGCGTGTCCTCCTGCCACAGATCATAGCAGCAGCCGAGCAACACGGCAGGAGGAACAGAGGAGCGAGTGAACATTAATAATGCATGACCTGCTCTAGTGAAGCAGGGGGCAGACAAGAGACCACTACCGGTCAGGGAAGCCCTCTGTTATACACAGCCGTGCTACGCTGAGAATGCTAATTGATACACACACAAAAGCCCAGCTGTAAAGACTGGGAGCTGGGAGTGAAGTGTCTACTTTTACTGTATATTTGTTTGTCTCTCTCTCTCTCTCTGTTGGTCTTATCACCAGACACTTGGACAGCACTACTTTCTTCTTCTTCTTAAAAATCAATATTGTGTGTCACTTGATCTTTTCACGTTGTCGGGGCTGCTGTGTCTGGGGGAACTGTATATCCATAATTGTAGACCTACTTGAGGAGTTTTAGAGAGCGATAGAAGCCTATGAAGAGATAAAGAGTAACGGCAGACCTGTATGCTAAGCATTATGTACAGCTCAGACATGGTCAAGTAGCCTACACTCAAGATGACTTGAACTGAACCAAAACGAATCAAAAAGGCTACCGGGTGTATTAACAAGGCCATTCCTGTGTTCTCTGATCCAATGCTATAAAAAAAATACTAGCAGTTTTAGCAGTTTTCTAAGAGACACAAAGATACAATTTGGTAGTGTCCACTGATTATACCATTACAATTAACATCCAGCACCTTTAGTTTATATCTCCAATGCAGTGAACAGAACAGAACAGTCAGCTTGCAAATACATCCTACATAGGCTAGATAGAGGCCCCTACACCTATATTATATAATGGTATTATGCTGGTCTATACAGGCCTGATTTGGTGTTAGGATTCAGTCTTTGAAACTCGCGCGCACGTGTGACATCGTGCACGCCCCTCCGGAACACGTTCGGTGCAATCCACGGAGCACGCGCCACGCAGGGTGTAGTGGGTTGTGGTCGCAGCGCCAGCGAGAGTAGACGTCGATGCTGCAGAGTTGCGCAGCAGCAAACCCTTGACGATGTAGAAGGTAAAAAAAAAGAAAAGAGGATTAAATGACCTAAAAGGGCGGATATCAGAGATGCATATTTAACATGTCTGCTGTCGCCAATGCCGTTGGAGGAAACACAGCGTCCGCTGTAGCCCTATCTTCCGAATAAAAATGGACATGCATACGTGCGGGAGTATGGACGGATGCGGTAAGGACCACACTCCTACCATTTGGAGACTATACAGAGCATCTCTGCTCCTCTTAACATTCTCTATTTTGGTTAGCCCTACAGTAGCAGTGTCCTAGTGGTGCACGGTGCCTTTCACCACAGTGTGTAGGATCGCGCTTATGCAAGTGCATCTTCGCAGTTTTGATTAAATGTAATTATTACATTAGGAAAAAACATTTTTTTTACGAATTAAAATGTGCTAAAAAAGCTAAACCTGCATCCAATAGGGCGAATAGAGTAGGCGCGATTTCGATTTGCTGAGTAATATGTAGCCTCAATTGCCTGAAATGTTGCTGTGCTCTGCCAGCCGTCGGCGAAATACTACTGTGTTCCCTGCCTAACACACTGACATCATCGCCGTCCCCATCCGCGTCTCACACATGATCTCACATCTGTGGCCGCCCAGGAGTCATAGTATATGCACTGCATGCTAGCGTCGGGCGCACGCTTTAATGCGGAAGCCCCGATATACATCCCAATAGGACCATGTATTACCGCTGCGCGTTGTTCTATGAGTTGCGGTCCTCGACACCCTGCCTTATACACTTTTGCAATGACAATGCAAGAACACATTGATAAAAGTACAACACATATTCCAACCCCCAAAGGTGAACTTGGGATCTGTTATTTTTGTTTGTTTAGTTTTTTTGTTTTCTTTACAGTGGATGCGCTGTAGTGTCTAATATAGCATTGAAACATTTCAAATTGACCAAGCGGCAGATCAGCATCAAGTCCGTCTGCGGTACCCAGGAGGGTAGGGAGGGGGCGTGTCTTCACGGCTTCTGAGGTGTGTGTAGGCTAGATTAGTGAACATTGTAGGTGTGTTTCAACAAAGACACACAATTGATGTAAAGATGCCAAATAGTTGTTATTATAGGCTATTACATGTATATGGATTAATCAATTTTTCTTATTTGCTGCCCATCAACCCTGACTGACTTCTGTAAAATATACAGTATGGTCATAAATACATAGTAAATGTCTGAAGCAAACTTTTACCAATTATTTAGACATATATTTGATGTTTGATTCAGACAAATGGTGTTATACATTTTCAATGTTTGTACAACTCATTATTAACATTGCATTTAGATGTGGATTTAGATGTGAATAGGTTTAAATGTCTCTTACAATTATATCCTCTATTAAAAAAGACATTGATATTTCAGTTTGAAATGTCATCATTGTCATTATTAATAAAAACGGAATATGCAAATGGAAAGTCAGTGGGAGCAGCAGTTTAAAAAAACCAAGGTTCAAAATATGCAATCAGATTTTCAGACAAATATGACATATAATTTACATAATAGAGGCCACCATCAAATTCCACATTGACAAACAGCTTTTTCTCCTCAATCCACCAATTAGTATCTCATGTTTTATGGTAAATGCGTGCACCACCATGTTACCGCCTATATTATTCATCCTACCGTATTGTGTAGGAGAAATCACTTTGGATCGGCTCGGATAATTTTGCTTCAAGATCATTTTCTTGTAGCTTTTCCTTGTTATGAGAAAATAACGTTTCTTGCCCTTGCAAACCCAGTGTTCCCAATTTTGGCACAGCACATTGAATTTTAATGCAGCACGGTTATCATTTTTGTCATTTGATTGACCGGCCTGTCCACTGTGCAATACAACTGCAGAACCATCCAAATATTACATGCCATTTGGTTGACACTATCATCCATAGCGTCTCACCATACGTTGAGTGCTGACTGCATAGGTTATTCATAGTAATATTAATAATAGTGGATGAGGTGTCATATCCCCCCTCCACCCCCTATACACACACACACACACACACACACACACACACACACACACACACACACACACACACACACTATGAAAAGTGCTAGTCTATCTAGAGTCTGGTAGAGTACTAGTCTATCCTAGAGTCTGGTAGAGTACTAGTCTATCCTAAAGCTGGGTATTTACTAGTCTATCCTAGAATCTGGTAGAGTACTAGTCTATCCTAGAGTCTGGTATAGTACTAGTCTATCCGAGAGTCTAGTAGAGTACTAGTCTATCCTAGAGTCTGGTAGAGTACTAGTCTATCTAGAGTCTGGTATAGTACTAGTCTATCCTAGAGTGTGGTAGAGTACTAGTCTATCCTAGAGCTGGGTATGTACTAGTCTATCCTAGAGCCGGGTATGTACTAGTCTATCCTAGAGCCGGGTATGTACTAGTCTATCCTAGAGTCGGGTATGTACTAGTCTATCCTAGAGTCGGGTTAGGCGTGTCTATGGTGCAGTGATACATTAGCTCGTCAGAGCATGAAGCGTCCTCCAGCACCAACACAGCTCGTTGCACATCTGCCTTAAGAAGAATACTTTCTATATTTAAAGATAATCTTAGACACTGTGTTGATGCATGGTGTGTGACAGACCCAGCGCCTAATGAAGGGGGAAGTGGCCAGTGAATGTGTGCACATCAAGTACTTAGTGACCTCTGGTAGCACAGATTTGTGCTATGTGCTTTCTGGGTTCTTGGTTAGGGTTTCTTCCTTCCGCAAACATATTTAAGTTACATCGAACTTAAATGACACTTGAAAAAATACATTGTTCAAAATAATGTATGATGCTTTCAAGCAAACATTATAATACAAGATAACATTAATAATAGTACGGTTTTCAGCAGTAGTAAGTCAAGTTTCCACCTCACATAGCTTTGAAATGGCCCGTAAACTACGCTGTGCACATCGACCTAAATGTCAGCATTTCCTACGAGCCCATACTATAAAACCCCAATCACTTACCCCTGCTGGCAGATATCCACTTCATGTTTAAGGCCATGGCTGACAGAGCATTAACAATGCCTGTTCCCTGAACACAGAGCCCTAGTGAGGATGACTGATGATGAATTTCAGCTAGAACTGGCATATTCCTTACAACTGTCATATTTGATATTGTTACTCTTAACAAAATTGTCAAATAATCTCAAACAAAAAACACACTATTGTGTGTTCAAATATTATCGAAGCCTCAATGTGCAAAATCTTCATCATGTATATCTTTCAATAAGCACCGCAGTGTTGCTTTCCATCCATTGTTCACTATATACAGCTCTTCCAGTACCGAGTACAATACAGTTTAATATATGATATAATATTTGATATATTTAATTTCCTTCTGCTGTTTCGGATCTGTATTTGATTAGGGAAATGCATGCTTTGTATTCTGCAAGAAAACTGGATGGGCATAAACCCGAAATTTGAAATTTAATTCAGTTAGCTGTTATTTCATTATGTCATGTCATTAGATTAAATTCATTCATTTGTATAGTCATGGTTAGAATAAGGTTACAATAAGAGCTACATAGTCTCACTTTTTCTTTTAAATAGAGTGACTTGCTTGAGCTGTAATTGAACGAACAAACTTGCATTGTTTCAATGGATCTTTTGTTCTAAATCTATTCACAGTATGATTAATAACAGTCCTATTGGGAAGGGTGTGCTAGTGGCTTGGGTGTTTGACTCCCAGCCTAAAGGATCAGGGTTTTATTCCCCCAATGACCTCAGCCTATCTGTAACAAGATGCCCACTCCTGTGTCTGTAATATTCAATGTCAATCTCATTGCACAGCAGTGTCTTCAATGAATAAATGTTAATATATTGTCAGGATGGTTGAATCAACAATGTTTGTTTGTGCAGACTAAAATATAAACTGCTGTGCTGTCAGTACTACACATATACAAAAATTTGGCTAGTGAACTGAACGGCGGATTTGTGTGTCGCTTTAAATGTTTCTGCCGCAAGGAATTGTAGGACGGCATCATCTCCTTTCCTTTGGTAAAGGATGGTCCAGTGTACCCTATGCTAAAGGAGATAGGAAGATTAAGAGAGGAAGCATTGAAGCCCCTTTCCTTAGCATTTAGAGAATTTGACCAGCTCTTATCATGGCTGCCACGTAGATACTTCTGGCTCATTTCACTCAGTTAGGAACCTTCCTAAGCCTAAGATAAAAAAAACACTATTTACCGGGGCCTAAAATGACTTGGGAGTAAGCTAGAGACCTGGGGTCTCTTTTATATTTAAGAGGGCCTCAAGGACTTATAATATTACCAATTTGGGGGCTCTAGCCCTACAGGAAGTGACTCACAAAGCATAATCAAATGCTCCATCTCGTGACGTCTCACCCCGAGGCCCGCTCCCAGGATTTTGAGCTAAAATTCTTCTCAGACCTACACCCCACCGATCCAACAATTAGAACCTCTATCTCATTTTTTTAAAGTTATGAGCGAAATGCACATTAACTTTCTTCAATCTCGGAAGGGGCGTGACCTTTTGACCTCAAACTTGAAAAACTTGTTCACATGCCAGCTGGGTTTACATGCCTAAAGACATGAGTTTCTATCTGCATCCCAGCGGAAATGGGGAACTTGAAACCGTTTTAGACCCTAACCCTAGCCCTGTATTGCAGGGCACGTCCCTTTTCGTGACCTTTCGAGATGGCTAGAGATGCCAAAATTCACACACACGTCCCCCTGGGTCACAGGAATGACGTGAGATTTCTAGGAAAAAAAAAAGTAAGCCCAAACTGGCCAGTTTTGTGATGGACCTCTTTCATATAAAGGAGACCCCAGGTCTCTACCTCACTCCCAAGTGTCATTGACCCCTAGGTGACCTACAAAAAGCATCACTTCCTGTAGGGCTAGAGCCTCCTAATGCCTTTTACAGTAGAGTTTAATGTCCTGATTCATATAAAAGAGACCAGACGTCTCTATTTTACTCCCAAGTCATTCTAGGTGACCATAAATTGTGTTTTTTTTTTAAATCTTCTGATGACCTCTCAGTGAAGGATTGCATCACTTCCTGTAGGGCTAGAGCTACCAAATTGATAATATTGGATGTCTTTGAGGCCCTCTTTCATATAAAAGAGACACCAGGTCTCTAGCTCTCTCCCAAGTGTCCTAGACCCCGAGGTCACCTGCTAATTGCATCACTTCCTGTAGGGCTACGACCCCCATGTTGACCCCCATAGATAATTTTA
>OOFB01037735.1:31102-51730 GCA_900323305.1 Trachyrincus murrayi
AATCCAAATAAAAAATATTAAGAGAAAATAGCATCCTAGTCAGAAAGGTCAATTTTATCATCTGACATTTTCATTTGAATAATTTAATAATTTATCCTAATTTAAAATAGGTCCGCTGTAGACACACACACACACACACACACACACACACACACACACACACTGTATACCCCCCATACACATAAATAGGAAGCTAAATATAAAGCATTGCAGTCCTGCTTTTAATGCTAAATGCTTGTCTCTCATCATTAGCCTCCGTGTCTGCATTTCAAATATTTACTTGGTTAGTTGTCTATTTGGGATGCCTATTTTTACTGCGTTTATCGGATCAAGGGTGAGCCATGGCCCAAAAGATTAGCTATATGGGAACTGTATTGCTCTTGATAAAATGTTTGGTAGAGGTTTGGGTTGTGTAGTTACCTTGCCATGATGTAACTCCAAATATTGGCGAGATATCTTCAATAATTGCAATGTAGATTCAAAGTTGATAATCCAAAATAGCGTTTTTTCCTCTCCCATTGACGGTGAAACAGGTCTCAAAGTCACACTTTTAGCACACAAACGAATGCGAACAAAGCGGATTCT
The DNA here is from genome assembly GCA_900323305.1 of Trachyrincus murrayi. NCBI lineage: Eukaryota > Metazoa > Chordata > Actinopteri > Gadiformes > Macrouridae > Trachyrincus > Trachyrincus murrayi. The sequence goes on from OOFB01037735.1 coordinate 31,688, forward strand.
GCCAATGTATAAAATAACAAAACCCAATTCAGCGTTTTTTTGGCAATAAGAATGTCAACTTTGTGTTGATTTTACTATTTTAATTAGGAAGATGATCCAGTTGTTGGCTTCCGAGACCGAATCACCGTGTATGTTACATATATACGCCCCTTCACTAGCACAAGTTGAGAGACGGTTTACGTATTCAGTATATCTACGGCGAGGGGATGAAGAAAATAATACCTTTACCAATCATTGTAAACAGACGGAAAAAACGCAGAATCGGGTTTTGTTATTTTATACATTAGCAGAATCCGCTTTGTTCGCATTCGTTTGTGTGCTAAAAGTGTGAATTTGAGACCTGTTTCGCCATGCAATGTAAGTTAATGGGGGAGAGAAAAAAACACTACACCATACCGTATTTGGAGAACCCAAATCTCTACCAAACTTTAATGAAGCAAAATGTGTCATCTATGAAATGGCACAATCTCTATGTTATATCCAGCATCAGTTACGTCATATAGTTGACTGTCAGTGTATAGACTGTCAGTGTAGCTGTGCTTGTGGGCACAGCCAGTCTAAGTATAACCTATCATGGAGCCTGCATGTAGCACCTCTTGTCAAAAGTTGACATTTGACAATACATTGGGGATAAACCACAAACGAGAAATGAGTGTGTATTTGTAGTGTGTGTGTGTGTGTGTGTGTGTGACAAACATTAATAACAACATAATAAATAATGTGCAATGTGTATATCAGCATATGAGGAAAATATTAATTTGACATGATTAAATGAGAATGTAATGTTCTATGCAGGGCATAGAACAGAACTTAGCTCAAGATATGACAATTATTTGAGTGTATGTAGAAAGATGGGGAGATGGCTGACTTGATTCTCCTTTTGTCTCATGCAGGGGGAATCATCGTTACACCAACTTAATGGAGAAAACTAGAAGAGTTATTTTAAGATGACACGCACAGACCCGCCTGACTTACTTGTATCAACTGTGCATCAGAATATAAGAGTAATCCCATTTTCTTCACACTTTAAGTCTTTGCAACCTTCTGAACAATGTGATTCCCTAAATTACACAAACACACTGGAGGACAATCAGATAAACTCAACTAAAAGGCATTGGCGTTCTTCAAACGATAAGTCACACCAATACCCCAAACCTCGTTCCTCAATGGATTCCCCATACCGCAGGGCGGCGGCCAACCCCGAGGCCGCCTGGAACGCCCCGGGCCGCCAACAGAGGTACCGGTTTTCCGCACCAGACATTTTCAGCCACCGGATGACCCCTCAGCCCGTGGCCACGGAAATGAACCGTGAGGTACAGGCTGTCCCTGAGCAAAAGAGAAGGACCCGATCGAGAAGCGCTCCTCGTGTTCAGAGCAACCTTACCCCCGTGTCCTTCGAAGAGCACTCCCCCACAGGGCGGAGGGGCAGGGAGGCCCACAGGGCTCCCCGGGACCGCCACTGGCGACCGGAAGTCTCGCCTCGCCGGGACGCCTCCTACACCGCCACCAGAGCTCTGATGCACGAGGTGCACCCCATTAAACTACAGCCTCAAATGAGCGACTCCAGCAGATATCCGCTGTACATTGGCGACAACGCGGAGGAGGGTGCGCTGGACAAACCGGCCACCAGTCCTCATGTCAGGTGTCGGGTAGACATCAAACCCGACGAGGCAGCGTTGCATCACCACGGACGCAAACAAACAAGCCCTCAAGTGGAGATTCCCTGGCAGCGGTACCACAGCGGGGGCAGCAGGAGTCTGACAGTGCCACGGCATTTCTCTTACTCGAAAACGACAACGCCCACTGACTCCTTTGTTACTGAATGCAGACAAGCATATCAGTATTCTCGCAGCATGCCAAATAGTTATCCACAACCCATGGAAATTCCTTTACATAAAATGCCTTCGGCAGGTGATCATCATTATGGTAGGGAACGCAGAGCTCATTCAAGTCCTAATGTGCCAACCAAGTTTTTTTACGCGGATGAGTCGGGAAGATATGTTACGACAGCCCCTCCTCAGCCAACTCCTTATTACCATGATGATCGTTACATACCAGGGCAATCCTTTTCTCCCAAAGTACAATATGTACAGGATCCAAGGACTCACATGGTGCATGCTGTAGCGGGCAGGTCCTATTTTACAGAGGTGGACCCTTACCAATACTCAGTGCAGGCTGTATATCCTAAAGCCTATGCAGGATCAGAACCGGGGCCTTACATCATCCAGACACCTCCAACCAGAACGGGTTTAGCGGAGGATCCCAGAACTTATCAAGTCCAAACTGCCCCGCCAAGGATTTTCTATCCCAGTGATATGTATGCACTACCGCCCGAACATCACATCCCAGCAAGGGCATATTACACAGAGGGTCGAAGACACGCCCGAGTCATCCAGCCAAAAACAGATGACTGGTATGGTTCTGATGCATCCGGGTATTCCACCAATCCCACTTCTTATGTATCCCAGGTTACGCCAACCAGGCAAGTTAGGCAAGAGCCGATGTTGGCAACATGGTATGCCAACCCATGCATGGAGCCACCAAGAATAGGCACAGAGTCAAAATCGTACTCAAGGTCATGGGACAATATTCTTAACTCTCGTGTTGAGAGGGAACAACCGAGTCCTGTGCATCGTGGGCAGAGCTATGATGACCTGCTTGACCCTAGAAAGCCAGTAGCAGCCACAGACGACAAGCCACAACCCGTGGTAGTCAACCTCTCCAGCTCACCAAGACGCTATGCAGCCTTATCCATGTCTGATAATTCGTTGATCGATAAGAGCCCAACTGAGGCGACAAACTCCGCAGCAAATAAGCTATGGTTTGTTACACCTGAAATAACGATCACTGATAATGACATTCGACCGGGAAACTTGAGCAAGTCAGAAGGACGCTCGGCCAGCTGGGATGTGCTGGACTCAAGGAGCGCTTGTGCTCCAGAGAGCTTACAGCATGACAACGTGACTTGTTTTGGAAACTTAGCCAAAGAGAAGACGCATGACAGTGCTTCTCTTCAGCAAAGTCTTGAACAACTTGATGAGCTTCTGGCCGACCTTGTGACCGACTACAAACCACCCAGCCGAAGAGCAAGCGAAGATATTCTAGATCAACTGAAGAAACTCATTGATGAAGAAGAGGCAGCATCTCTGTCTAGAAAGGTAGGCTCAGCCGAACCACCGCCCCTGGACAAGCAGCCCAAATCAATCAAAATGAATACTGATGCCTTTCGAGATATAGATGGAGCTGACACAATGAGGAGTGCGGATGAGTGCTCCCCCGATCAGAGCCCAGATGAAGACGACACCATGATGTGTTCAAACAACAAATGCAGGCGGACAGAAACCTTGTTTAACGCGTGTCTATACTTTAAATCCTGCCACAGCTGCTACACCTACTACTGCTCCCGCAACTGTCGAAGGGAGGACTGGGACATTCACAAAGAGAGCTGTGTTTATGGACGAATCGGCAGCATCTGCCGTCACATCATCAAGCACTGCCGGGAAACGGCCGAAGTCCACAAAGCCTTCTCCCGCATTGCCAAAGTAGGCTTCCTTTCCCGGGGACGAGGAGTTCTCTTCCTTGGTTTTCCAAACCCTGCATCATCCAGCAACTTCCTGCAGTATGGGCTCGACAGTCTGCAAATGTCCCCGACCTACCTGTCTCTCCGTGAGCTGGATGGCTTCAAGGACAACCTGGGAGAGTACTGCGGAGAGCTCCACGAGGCCGGCAAGGAGTACGACCCAAATGAATGTTTCCTATTGAATGTATCCATTGCTGTCGGCGATCAATTGCCCGATGGCCCTTCACCAAGGCACCAAGCGCCAACCGTCCGCAAATACGCCAAGGTAGCTCTGGCCTCCTTCAGCCCAGAGCGGAAGGTACATAAGAAGGAGAGCGATATGGAGACGCTCATTCTCACGCCGCCCCCAGGGACAGCGGATATCGACAAAGATGGAGAAGAAGGCAGGAAAGCCCGGGAGATCTGCTTCATCAACATCCAGCGAGAGCTGAGGATCCGAGGGGTCTTCCTGCGACACGAGTATCCACAGGTCTATCAGCAGCTGTGTGAGTTTGTAGAAAGTAACCGACGCTTCACACCAACCACTATTTATCCTCTTGACAAGAGGACAGGTAAGCAGTTCTTGTGCATGATCATGGCTGCGTCCGAGCCGAGGACACTTGACTGGGTAGGCACCCCCCATCTCCTGGATGACATTATTTAAGTGCACCTTTTTTTGGAAATATATATGTTTAGAAATACATATATATTGTTACACATATTTATATATGAAGTAGATTGTGAAAATGTAGATAAGAATTTTGTTATCAGAAAGATATATATTTCTCTCTATATAGGGACGTATATATCTGTATATGTAAATATATGTCTGCGTGGTCAGTATTATTCATTATTAGAATATTGCCTGTCAGATGCAGAAAGAGTACAGTATATTGTTTATTTATTTGAGTTTTTGAACCTATTTATGTACTTTTCCACTACATACAGTAAGTCATTTATTTGTAGCCTGGTTATTTCTTATTACAATGGCCTGCTTTCTTTTAGGTGGGCATTACCTCGATCAAAGTTTTAGTATTTTGATTTGTTTTCAAATCGCTAATGGACATATCCTTTAAATCATAGATTCCTAAAGTCAACTGTGTAATCCATACCTATGATTGAATACAAAGTGACTATTTTTCATATGTGATTTTAATGGCATACCATGCAGAAAACATGAAAGTTATTTTCCTAGCTACATATGTTCTATGCAAAGGCTTGCTTGAAAAGGGTAATTACCACATTTGTGTAAAAGCAGTTGTTTTTTTTACTTTTTTCTTTTATTATATTACATTATTGTAGCTGGACTTGCTATATTTTATCATATTATATTATACATTATTATATATGAGTATATATTATTATATTATAATGATAGGAATGATCACGTTTTATTGACTTTAAATTGGTGAACTATATCACCTGATGGGGAAGATATAGTTCCATTTACTGGAAGAGACTGAAAATATTTAAAAAAATAAATAGACAAAAGGGCACAAGTCTTACTGCGGCTTAGAAAGTAGCCTAATGCTATACTGTAACTGTTGCTCTCATGGTAATTCTATTGGCGTGTGAAGATAAATATTTCAGTAGTGCTTTAATGTTTGCCGGTCAAATTGACTGGAGCAATACTGGACTTGAAGGATAAAAACACACACACACACACACACACACACACACACTTACTGAAATGGTGCCAGTTCTCAGCCACACAGTAGTGTCGGCTTGTACTGTTTGAAACACTGTGAATAGTGAGTGAGTGAGTCACATGAACATGTGCTACGTTATCGATGACATGGTGTTGTGGGATCATGCCAAGAAACCATGCAATTTCCTACGAAGTTGAAGATGGTGCTCTTGTGAGGTTTTTTTTAAAGATATATTTACAAATCCTAATATAGAGAAATTAGCAGCTCGAGTTATGTCCTTAGAAAAAGAATAGCCGGAGTTGGCACAATAACTGTAACTTGTTACTTAAAATGCTTGAAGAACATTTTTTTAGTTGTGTACTTCTGCTACGCTTTGTGTGTTACATGCGTGATTGATCCGACCTTTTGTGTTTCTTATCAAACCTTGACAAATGCCGAGTCACATGTTTTATCAGCATCTCTTCATCACAACGCAGCCACGTTGCCTCTTTCCTCATTTGGTTGAATTGTGCTACGCCTACATGATATTTTTGGTCAACTCTTATTTAACCTGTGCTGACACTCTTAGCATCACTTGAAACGTGTAAAAAAAGAAAAAAAAGAAAAGTGATTTTGAAGGCAAAGAAGGAAAAAAACAACAATGTTTGTAACAACATTACAAACGTTCAACCAACACCTCACAGAAACAGGACAGGTGGCAATGTAGGAGGACTGGCTCTGAAGACACCTTTTTAAACATTATGCTACCCCCAATAGACTAAATACAACCCATGTCTTCACACCGCCGCGTCCCTCTACATGCATCCGCTGTTTCCCATGAGTTATTATTTTTTTAACAGCAGATAATCAATCTAGAATGAATAATGTGTGGAGTACAAATATAAAAATGATATATATATATATATATATATACATAAAAATGGGATGTTGATGGCTGCATGTGTTGATTATATTTTCTATTTTTAACTGTCATGAAGCTGATGAAAAGCACTTGCTTGATTGACCTGTAAAGTAACTCGGAAAATACTACCCTACATAAGACACGAGAAAAGTGATTTTTACAATTGTCCACCATTTAAGTTAAATACGGGAACTCAAGACACCTCCGTGAAAATTGAGAAAAAAAGGCCCACTATTGTATTTTTTTATTCTTTAAATATATGTATCCGAGTGTGTCTGTTTATAAAGCATAACTAATAAATGGAATGGGAACCTGGGGAAGTCTTGTCTTATTGAATTTTGAGTTTCTGTGTTAAAAAAAAAAGAGTGAGCGAAAGAGAAAGCCAAACAAAAACAGTTTGCTCTGCATTCGGGTTCAAAGAGAAAAGAAGTGCACGGCATTAGTGTCCTCATAACGCAACACGAGAGAGCGACGGGCATTAGTGTCCTCATAACGCAACACGAGAGAGCGACGGGCATTAGTGTCCTCATAACCAACACGAGAGAGCGACGGGCATTAGTGTCCTCATAACACAACACGAGAGAGCGACGGGCATTAGTGTCCTCATAACAACACGAGAGAGCGACGGGCATTAGTGTCCTCATAACACAACACGAGAGAGCGACGGGCATTAGTGTCCTCATAACACAACACGAGAGAGCGACGGGCATTAGTGTCCTCATAACACAACACGAGAGAGCGACGGGCATTAGTGTCCTCATAACACAACACGAGAGAGCGACATTAGTGTCCTCATAACGCAACACGAGAGAGCGACATTAGTGTCCTCATAACAACACGAGAGAGCGACATTAGTGTCCTCATAACAACACGAGAGAGCGACGGGCATTAGTGTCCTCATAACACAACACGAGAGAGCGACATTAGTGTCCTCATAACGCAACACGAGAGAGCGACGGGCATTAGTGTCCTCATAACAACACGAGAGAGCGACGGGCATTAGTGTCCTCATAACAACACGAGAGAGCGACGGGCATTAGTGTCCTCATAACACAACACGAGAGAGCGACGGGCATTAGTGTCCTCATAACAACACGAGAGAGCGACGGGGACAGGCCTACCAGTGGTCTGTGAACTCGACAATAAGCGGATGTGTGTTACTGAGTTTGCACTGTGAATAGAATATGGGTCATGGTGCCGGGTGGGTCGCAAGAATCTGGGGCAGGTGAGTTCATGGTCTTGGCCAGGCACCACACACACACACACACACACACACACATTCATTCAACATACCACGCAACATTATTACCAAATAAAGCCCTGGGGGGTTTATTTCACCGGAATGCAAAGTATGAGTGTTTTCACTCAAGTTGGATTATTAAATACTAAATAGGCCTATAATGAGTAACTACAGTTGTGGTAGGCCGATGTGTATATTTACTTCAGCAATTCTAATTATATTTTATATTTTTAATCCACTAATTCATTCCAACGCTACTTCTTTAGCTTTTTTTTAGGACTATTATCTGTTAAATTAACGTCAGATAAGTACAAACAACCACAAGATGGCGCCAAAGGGTTCTGATCCGTTATCTACTCTGCATGCTGAGAACATGATTATGAAACCATTTTGACAGTTGATATATTTCACATAAAAAGAAAAAATATATAATTGTAAAAAAATTAAAATCCCTTTGATTTACATTTCTTTCTTTCAATCATGTTCAAGCTGATCCTGAGAGCTTAGCCAATCAGCAGACTGGACACACAATCTCAAACACACCAATCAAAACGTTCCTCACACAAACTCAAAAGAAGTGATTCAACGGGGCTCCACTGAAAATGCTGCACATCAGCGTCACGTTAACTCACCGTTATCTGCGCTCCACAGGGAGCATCACAAAATGTTTCTTTTTACATTGAAAACAATCAATGCACAAAGAATGATGTCATAATTTATGAGTTGAAGCGGAGAGTTGAGGGCAGCGGTCGCCATTGAGAATTGAAGCTCGCCGATTTTTTACGCACCTTCCATGAACTTTCGTGGCAGAAAAACACTCATTAGACACGGCGCTCATGGCTCCGCTGAAGCGGTTACAAGCCATTAAAAACATGCATCCGCTTGTGACATCACAAGTGGAAGTGCCCATCCAGCTGCATGATGAAGAAGTTCAACTCCAGCTCGCCAGTTGGTATCCATCATACATCTGGGTTAACACTCCTACTTGTGTCACAAATCAATAGATTTTAACAGCTAACACAACTGGTGGTTGAAACAGCAGCCCTTTAACCACAAGGCACATTGGCTGCTTAACAGTGGTGCTAGTGTGTGTGTGTGTGTGTGTGTGTGTGTGTGTGTGTGTGTGTGTGTGTGTATACCCCATGACCCTGAACACATAAGCAGGTCAATAAATGGACGGCTGGATGGAAAGGTAAAATTACAATGTGATCTTTACTGGCATGGAATTTCAATTGGCAAAGTAGTATCGTTTGGTTTTCCTTATTATTTCAAACCATGACAGCAGAATCTCAACGTAAAAGCAAAATACAATGTTATTCATGTTACATTGTCATTGTACAGTCTGACAGAATTTACATCTTAATCTAAATAGGGACAGAAGCAGAAATGCAGCAACTAACTCTTCTATGGTCATGTTCCTTGTCCTTGTATTTGTTACACACGACCAAGTTATTTAAACTTAATTAAAATATATTTAAATTAAGAAGCGGCAAATTAACATGTTTTTAGGAAAATGACAGATACAGTAGACATAATCTACCATCAACCGCGTTGCTCGACACAAGCAAAACAACACGAGTTCCTTGTTTTCAACCATGTCTGAACAGTGACAAAAACAAATGCAATTAAAAGAAACTAACGATTGAAAAGTTGTAGAGAAGGTTTTTTTGCACGTCGAGACTCTGTTGGCGACAGAGAGGCTCATGGGTAGCTAGTACAGCGGATCCCATTCGAAGTAGAAGCATTGTTCCCACGTCTTTATATCCCGTTTCTCACTCTCCGTCAGCCCGTCCAGCCTTCCTGATGTGCTACACTTCCAAGGACTTCTCCTCCTCTATCATGATGCTTCCTCTTTGGCCCGTTCCTCTGCGGTCCTCGGTGTGTGTGTGTGTGTGTGTGTGAGGACCATGTGTCAGGCCACGTCTGTACACACGTCCGTAGTCCTGAGAGGATAAAAAAACTTGCGACGCTCTATTGGCCAGACTTCTTGTCCTTCTGGAAACTGAAGCTGGTGCGACGGCTCAACTTGCGTTGCTTCTGGGCAAAGTAGTCGGCCCTCGAGGTACTGGCCCGAGACTCCAAGATGTAGTTTACCTAGAGGTCAAAGGTCAAGCGTTTCATCAATGCAATTCATTCCTATATGGCGCATCATATATGCTTTGGCTTGTACTTTGTAAAGGGTTATTGTCATAAAAAAATACATTTAGGGGGACCCTAGTATCCACAATTAAAGATAAAATAAGCCGGCTTTGTCAGTGTAAAGATACAAAGAAACGGTGGCTTTCCATCTCACTAGCACTGTGCATATTAGTCTCCAACATTTGTGTAGAGACCCTTTTACTTTTTTCAATGAGCTTATTAGGAGTGTGGTGGTTTACAGACGCTCAGCATGCTGTCCAGTGTTTATTAGACGGAGCAGCTGGTCCCAGGCCAGGTACATGTGGTCCGTGACCTTTTGGCGCATAAGCATTTTCGACACTCTAATAATAGTAATCGGAGTAGAACCGATGTGCTCCAGTAAATCAAACGATGCATGAGCAAGACTAGATGTTAAAGGTGCTGTAGGTGAGACTCAAGTGTATCATTTGAGTGTCATTTTTAGAAATGCCATAGTCGTCAGTTATTAGCGAGTGAAATGCGCTGTGAGAATATCTCATTCGAGTTCACTGCGGCTGCCTCTTGTATGAGACAGTTTAGATTTCAGAACACTCCTCGCTCATTTCTGACCAATCAGGGCATCTCTTCTTTGATTGGTTCGGGGTATCCACCTTGCCTGTCAATCACAGGTGTGTGAATGCAACACTTGTCAATGGCGGAGAAAAGTAGGGAGGGAGGGAGCAGAGAGGGAAGGGAGGGAGGAGAGAGGGAGGGAGGGAGCAGAGAGGGGGGGAGGGAGGGAGCAGGGAGGGAAGGGACGGTTTTTTTGGGGTTGTTTATTTTCTAAATCTTGCTCTCTTCCGCTCTTTACAACTCTCAAACCTTACCTACAGCAGCTAATAACTAATGACATGTGTTGTTGTGTATTATTTCTTTTTTATAGACGTGGAAGGAGAGGAGCAGTTAAGTGGTTTCCTCCAGTAAGTAACAACACAGTGAAGCAGCAGCTTCACCGATACTCATACTGGTGGAGCACTCACATCCTCACCGCTGTCCTGTCAATCCAGATATTTGCCGTATCCTGCTTATATTCCCAGTAAGCGGATTATTTGTGACCAAGTCCACTCAACTCAACTGATAAGCGCGAGTCATTCAGGTGAACCGTCTGGGATTAACGGTCAAATTCATATTCAACAACGGCATTGTCGTAGAAAAACAGGGAGCCGCACGATATTCTTGAACGCGAAAGGTGTTGGCCTGCATCAAACCTTGATGATCCAATGTTTTCATGACTTGAAATGTCCATCACACGCCTCTCCCATAGTAGCCATCTCTCTTCCCAGCTCAAACACTAGAACCACGTGACGGACTAGATAAGCTGCCGGTCTGTGGGACAGCTGCAGCTTGTAGACAACACACCCAAACCCCTAGGAAAGCTACTAGCAGTAGGCCCTGAGTGAACTTCATCCCATCCTGTGCTCCCCAAAGCAGACACAATTACTTCAAGGAAGGACATTATGAATTATGGAATTTGGCGACGGTAATGCAATTTCTCCAGCAATGTTCTGCATGCTAATGCTATACAGGGGAACTAGTCTGTGACAGAAGTGTTACATCATCACTGTGAACACCTAATGTTTTTGTTAGGATTCTTATTATTATTCTGAAATGGTAATGGATATAGCTTAGCCTGTGATTGGTAAAACGTTTTCAAATTATCCAAAAAATGATGTTGATTCGTCCGGTAACGTTTGCACGGTGTCGATAGATGTGTGGGAATGATGTGGTGTCGACACACAAGTGTCGCCCGTATGTTTTCTAATTTACGGTAATGCAACGGGCAGAGACAAATTGGCTCGGCCCGTGAGACGTGTCCCAGCGGATCGCTGGAAAAGGGCGGTCGCTGTGTTGGTGGTCAAGCGAGTGAATTGTGGTTGTCACTCACCTTGAGCACAATTTCGTTGACGGTAGCAGCGTCCGATTCAAAGTAGAGGGGCTTGTAGTCATGGTTGCTGAGGTAGGTGAGCTTAAATATGGCATGACCTGCAAGACGGAGACAACGGCTTAACAGGCAGGAATGTTTGCGTTCTAACAAAATGCTATGTACAAATTCACACCAAAAAAGGCGTAGCATAAAGGGTTGCATAATGTCACGTGCGTCCAATTCACACCACCCCGTCATTGAATAACACTATATATGCTATATATGGTCAGTATTTATTGTTAAAGTCTATGATCAATACCGACTTTACCTCATTAAAGCAGATTCACTCTACTTTCAATGGGTGAGTGAATCATTCATCATTCATTTCCTTGTTCAACCATTTCCAACACATTTGGAGACCGTTTGTTTGGCGAGTAGTTCATGAAACTCTGGAATCCACATTAGCACCGTCACATCAGCAACGTATATATGCTGATGCATACCGAGCCTGGCAGAACCTAAATATGTGTGCTTTGAATGGAACTCTAAGGGGAGTTGATGCACGCAAACAAGGTACAAAAATAGACAACGTGTAAAAAAACTAAACAAAGGGGTCTAGGAGCCTCGCGTCATGGCGGGCGTGGCCGGTGTGCATTGAAACGTCAGTTGACAGCGGTCTGTCTGAAGCGTTGCTCTCGGTGTGAATTAGGCGTAACAGTGATACATACGTAATAGTGTTAATTAACATACGTATATCGGAGCACATAATTGCAGTGCAGAAGTGGATATTGACTGCATTTTTTGCACATAAGACATAAACAACATAACAGATTTGTAGAAACTAAACCAATGAATACAATACCATTCGTACGAGTTGAGGTCCCATCAAGACATAATAGCGTAAGACACTGAGAACAATAATAATGTAATAAAATCCTTTACGAGGGACTGGCCGTTTATACTCCCATAAGATCCCCAGTTTTCTCTGGTTTGCATAAAGCAGCAGCAGCAGGTGTTTTACTCACTGGGGCTCCGCTCCTCCACCAGGTCGCAGGCACAGAGGTGGTCCGAGTCGATGGAGATGGGCTTCTGGCGGATCCAGAACTTGGTGCTCGCCTTCTGATTGGTGACTGGGTCGATCTCCACCTTCTCCCCAGAGATGCCTGCCAGAGTGTGTGTGTGTGTGTGTGTGTGTGTGTGTGTGTGTGTGTGGAGGGGGAAGAGGATAATTGGAATGGATTAAAGGATAATAATTAAACACACCTGACCTGATGAGCTTTAAAGGAGTTTTTCTATTTGTAATATTCTGGGGCAGGGCTGCCGGGTAACCATATCAGCCAATCACAGGTTATGCAAGTCAACCAAGATGCAAACCAGTGGGTGTGCAAGTGGGTTTGGTCCTCTTTTAATATGTCAGCTCCTCCTTACATATTGTCCTTAATAATAACAACATCCTTATGTATTAACGTGTCACTTCTCTCCTGGGAAAATATCTTAACAGATGCTGGTTGTTCTCACAATATCGTTTTGATCTCTTTCAACATGACCGTTAGCTACTGATTAAAAGTCCTTCATGCCGTGTCAGTATAATTGAAACCACTAACACAAATTGCTGCATGATTATTTGCTATTGCAAAAACAAAACAATAAAACAAAAAGTATGGAGCGGTATAAAGAGCAGCCTGGGGCAACGCGAGAGCTACCTAGCTGGACGTCTGTGGTGAAGCGCAGCTTGTGGATCATGCTGATCTTGAACGACTTGTAGTGGTGGCTGCTCAGCATGTCCTGCACCGTGGTGATGTCGATGGGCGGGTCCTCCTCGGAGCTCTCCTCGCCCCGCGAGCCTTCGCAGACGAGGACAGAAGGCTGCACGTTATGCAACAGCTCTCACTTCATCTTCTTCGTCATATTTTACAGCCTATTTTATGACCGCTCGGCGGCATTCAATCTTTTTAATACTAAGTCGCGGAAGTTTTGAAAGTCAGCCATGAATGCTAATGGCAACGCACCAGTGTCTGCTAGTCAATGAGCTGGCACTGTTCCCTGGACACCCCTAAACTGGGAATGTACCCAAAAATATTGCAAATAGTAGCCCACATTAAAAAGAAACACATAACTAATGGACAGAATCAAGAAATATTACAGCTTTACTCAATTGTGAGTATTTAACAACAACACAAATTCACTAAATACACATAATACTAGTGATAGTATTAAATACACATAATACTAGTGATAGTATTGGCAATCTAAATAGTTAGGATAGGATAAATTAAATTCTAGTTGTAATTCGTTTTTTATGCATTCATAATAAATTAAATATTTTATTGTACAAAAAAAGCACAAAAAAACCCACAAATGCAGAACCAGCCAACAATGAAAAGATCTGTATGTATATATAATAAAGGATATACTACATTGGGAGGTATTATATATGTACTACGTTGGGAGGTACTATATATGTACTACGTTGGGAGGTACTATATATGTACTACGTTGGGAGGTACTATACATGTACTACGTTGGGAGGTACTATACATGTACTACATTGGGAGGTACTATATATGTACTACGTTGGGAGGTACTATATATGTACTAGGTTGGGAGGTACTATATATGTACTACGTTTGGAGGTACTATACATGTACTACGTTGGGAGGTATTATATATGTACTAGGTTGGGAGGTACTATATATGGACTACATTGGGAGGTACTATACATGTAATACGTTGGGAGGTACTATACATGTACTACGTTGGGAGGTACTATACATGTAATACGTTGGGAGGTACTATACATGTACTACGTTGGGAGGTACCATACATGTACTACGCTGGAAGGTACTCACTGTTCTCTCTGACCAGGCAGAACTCCAAGGTGTTCTGGCTCTCCAGGGTGCCCTCCAGGTCCACGGCCTCGTTGGGCTCCGTCTGCCTCTCCAGGCGATACATGGGACCTGAGACCAAGACAAGCCACCGATCAGCCCTCACCTCTGGGTGTCCCGGGGGGGGGCCTGGTATCGTGTTGCACGGTATATATATATATATATATACGGTTCAGTATCACAATTTTACAACGTTATCCCGTTCGGAGGAACCGTGTTTATGTCATTCGCGCATTATTGGCTTGTATCCAGTCCCATGTGGCAGCACTAATCCATCCCGAAGAACTATAGGGTGCCTGCGCATCGCTCCCTGTCAAGACGCGGGTCGAACATTTCTATCGGCGAGAAAACCAAGAAAGGATTCCCAAACCACGAGAGACAAGCTAGTAGGATGTGTTGGCACAACACTAGCCTGATATAGTATATGTAAATATATACTGCTGACGAGTACGGGATGAAGGTGAGCCAATAACACCATCTTGCTCAGCACTATTGGCTATGATGGCCTGATCATCTTGTGAATGGGAGCAAAAGACACTTGAGGGCCACCTGTGAATTATAGCCAGTTATGTTGAAATACTTCAATAGTATTTGATTTCACTGTTTCACTACCTGAGCCTTTTTGTGAGCCTTTCCTCTTCTTGAGTGCTTTTTGGAGAATTTCTTTCATGGTAACTTTAAGGCTGTCGACTGGGATGAGAGAGAAACCGTGAGCAGCGTTTCTGGAAGGAGAGACGGACAGAAAGGGATATTAAGTCAGATGGGTGCTTTACCTGGACTTCTGAAATGTATACACACACACACACACACACACACACACACACACACACACACACACACACACACACACACACACACACACACACACACACACACACACACACACACACACACACACACACACACACACACACACACACACACACACACACACACGATTAGTCTCACAAATCAGACTTTAGATTCATATCTAAAGTCTGATGGCAGACAAGCTCAAATCTGGGTCAACGGGGCGTTTCACTTTCTTTCGCTTCATATTTGTTTCGACCAATCATGTCGCTGGAGGCGGAGATCTGTAAGCGCGTAATTGGCAAACACAAACTCGGGCCAGCAGTAGTAAACTGTAAAAAGCGCTACCGGGCCACTCACATCCTGACGAACAGAGACTGTTTGGAGGCCAGTCCGGGCGAGGAGTACTTCTCCACCAGCGCCAGGGTGCTGAAGCCAAACTTGTGGATGGGCTCGTTGGAGTCCAGCGGCGGGAAGTCTGTGTCCACCTCCCCGTCGTCCTCGGCGATATGCAGACAGTAGGCGTTCACGTTCTCACTGGGAACACAGGAGGAAGAGGAACAGTTTTACACTGGGGGGGGAAACTATTCATGCGAGTATCAGGATTCAGGATATCAGGAAAAAAACAGAAGGACCTGTATAACCCGGACCCCGCACCAAAAAAACGTAATAAGTAATCACAATATTTACAGAATCGCAATACATATCGGCACTCGAAAATCGTTGTAATGTCTGTCGCGAGGTCTCTGCCGATTCCCAACCCTGTTTTACACACAACTGTCCTTTCGACGTGAAGGGAAAGTCAAGGTGTGATCGCTGTACAATTATAAAGTGGGCATTATACACGTTTCCCAAACAAACAGGCTTTGTTTGGGAAACATATATACTTAAACATACTACATTCCTGCATACTGTAAATAATGTGCATACTGTAAATTGTGCGGTGTACATGTAAACATGGTTTACATTCATCATGAATGTACGTTATATCATCCATGTTTAAAAGCACCTACTACTCATCCACAAACACTGCCCTCCTTCATTTGCAAGAAAATAATATTTTTATTGCTAACTTCATATGTATATATATTTTGTGTTTGTTATGTTGCACAGTTGAGGACTTATGGCTCATTATACCATTATAAAAAAATATAACTTGCATTATTTTTCGATAACAGCACACCTAGTCGTGGATTATCCCTTACTTGTACTTGTGTGTACATGACAAATACACTTGAAGACAAACTTGAAATGGATGAGTGTGAGCTTACTTGAGCTTGGGTTCGCGTCCCTCGCCAGTGTACTGCCAGCAGATGAGTCCAATGAGGTCGTGAACGCGGGCGTTGGCGATGGTGACCACCGTCATGGGATGGAGCTTCTCCTGGGTTATCTGCATCGACAGATACACGTCGATCTTCTTGGTGGCCGTCGTACCGATATGGCCCTGGAAACAGACGGCGATTCAAGTTAAAGTTACACACACAATTTTTCAAATACAAATACAAAATTCTAAAAAATACAAAAACGAATTGGCGACGACTGCTATTGCTGGATTTGAGACCCACATCCTCTTTTAGCGTAATATATTTAGGACGCGTAATATTTTAGATGGGAGTACAAAAAATGTGATATTTTATAAACCAACACCTTCCTAAAGCAATTTCATTTGGAATATAAATAAACAAATCACACAAAAAAAATCCCAATCATTTGGACTATTATTTTCTTCCATAGACTCTTCACCTTGCCATCAAATTTGGAGTACTCATTGAAGGGGTTGTTGAGCTGCTGGGGACACTGCTCCAGGCGCAGAGACAGGGTGGACTTAGAGCCCGTGGTCCGCGGTCGGTCTCTCGGGTCCCGCTTCTCAAACAGAGAGCCAAAGTCTTCCACTACAGCAACAGATAAAGGACAAAACATTGGCACGCACACAAAACCATTCCTGTTCATATTGGTGGATTTTAGCGGCTTCGTTTAAAGCCCTTAGATTCTTGATTCGCTTCCCACTTGAAAGACCAAGCCTGCTCATGTGAATGGTGCCAAATAAGTTCTTTTCTGGCAGTACTCTATTTATGACATTTAATGATTTGTTCCCAGGGGTTTTAATCATCTTCATGGCCAATATACAAATATTCCAAACATATTTTACGCTTGGCAGAAATGCAATGTTTTTATATCGTATCATGTACAGTCGATGAGCAACTCCAGTGCCAGTTCAAAGTGGCAGGTAATTGTCCTTTTAGGCCTGATAAATATAATTTGTCTATTTAATCTGCCAACATACAATTATTATCCAACTGTATTAAATAGTACTATTAAATTACATTTAATTGAACAATTTTGGCAATGCCCAGCATGTATTTTCACTCACTATATTGAGTGTGTAATCTCCACACTCAATATAATCCGCACTTGCATGAAACAGTTCATAACCTAATGGATGTGAATGCATGTGTCTATATTAGCCCATACTAAAAGGACACAATTATATATATACAAGTATATCATCAAAAGGTGAAATGCAAAATCCTTGTCATTTCAATTGAGACCAAGTCAATATCAACACCACGCCGGTCAACACAGAAACAGAAAGCAATGTGTTGGGAACAGTACCTGACTGTGACGATGATGATGGTCTCTCCTTCCACTGGACATTTTTGCATTTGATTTGGTTTTGTCGCTCTTTTCTTAGTCTTTCAAGTCTTTGAGCTGGAAAAGGGGGAAAAAAGACATTGCATAAGTATTTTCCTCAAACATTTTCCTGCTCGGTCCAATTTTCCTTAAACATTGGACAGAGCACATTTTAGAGACTCATTATTGCGAGAACGATATTAAACATCATCCGAATTAGATTTCTGCCACAATGTGCTACACATCGGCTGCATATATTCACTTCTTTCGAAGAAGTCACCGTTCTTCTTAATGTAATATGAGTTGGTTGTGGTCGCTGGAAAACCGTTAATATGAGATCAATATTTATTCAGCACAGGCACAACACAATCCGACGTATCAATCCATTCCTAAACAAGTCACAAACAAAAACAAGCATGGTACATTGAATGGGATCAGGTAACATGGTCTCCTGAGCTTTGCCCTGGTCATATCTTACCAGCCACCCCAGGTTTCTGGCGCCTGTCATGCGGGAATCCTAATAGAACAGCCGATTTAGATGAAGTCTCAGTGAAATAAACACTTAAATGCATGTTCAACTTGTTTTACCCAGAACCAAAAAGGCATGATCAGCGACACCAGTTTCCTCCCCCAAAAAAAACAAAATCTACTAAGCGGATCTGAAAGGAGCCAAAAGGAGACGGCTTCTTTAAATACAAAGGAGACGGCTTCTTTAAATACAAAGGAGACGGCTTCTTTAAATACATTGTTTTCGTCCTTTTGGCTCCTGTCACCAACCACCATATGTCATTTCAGCCCTGTGTCTCATACCTACTTTACTGTTCCTTCATTGAAGCCTCCCCCTTGCTGCACACCACATACACAGTGTGACTAACATCAATGATTAATCATCATATATACTATTTGATTTCATCTTGATTACAGCACCAAACCAAACGAACATCGCGGCGTGGCCGACGACACATACAAACTAACCGGGGGGTGTTGCAAACCAACAATTATAAAAAGACAAAAGAAATCAAAAAAAGGATGGAATACATTTATGAGACATTATACACTTCTTGGAGTATATTTGAAGGATATGTATATTGGTAGATTGATTCGTGAGAATACAGTGTTTCCCCTACGGGTTTTAGTGTGATCACTGATTCCAGTAGGGCTCTGTTGTATTCCAACAGAAATGGTCTCATACATAACAATAGAACATAACAAGAAATAGCATGTGACTACACTATGTGCGCAAACAAATATTTTTTTGCCATTAATGTTAGTGAAAATACAGTTTTCAGTCTGCAATTTGTAGCCATCCAATCGTCTGGGTTTCATAATACTGTTGCTTCTGATCTACACAAATCAAATATGTAGGCTACTTTCTATGTCACTTGTTACGTTACTTTTTCTCTTTAGCTTCCTACATTTAGTCTAAAGCCATTCATGACCTAATGCCGCTACAGTATTATCATGCATTTTTTTTGCTGTCAGTATTTTTTACACAACATTTCTCCAATGACAATAATGACAATGTAACAATTGAGGGGTGTGCAGTAGGGGGCACCTATGATGTATATGTTTTTAAATAAAACAAATAGCATTTGGGGCGCCCTACGTAAATTCTAATTCGAAAAAAACTCTTTTTTTTTTGTTGGCATGGCTGATTGCAGTGGCGCTAGTAATCCATGTAGGGGAAACACTGGAATACATCTCATAAAAAAATTATGCATAATTTTTATTTGGGGAGGGGATGTGGAGTTGGATGGGGTAAGAGTATAACAGTTGTTTTCACATAACATTTGCTAGCTTATGCAAAATCAAGACTCTGGAAGCAATTCAGAGATTCACCTAATTCCAAAGTGAAAGTCTAACTCCCTATTTGAATGACGACACATTTCAAGCCTAAACTTTGTGTACACTGTTCAGTGATTGCCGTTTCAGTTAGAGAGCCTAAAGGAATAATACTGGCATATACGACATAGAAATTCATTGCGAGGTGTAATTTTCAATATCAGTAACATTGTACATCCTGTCAGGCTCCACCATATGCTTGGCTCAACTACATGAGGTAGAACGGTTGCTTTTTCTGCTTTTACTTTCACTTTTAAATGCCGAGGAGTTGCTTCCTTCCTTCCCACAGACATTAACTGGATCCAGGTGCTGCCATTTAAAAATATAATTTGAGCAGAGACAGAGAGCATCAGCATTTCAGTCACGCACGCGCACACACACACACACACACACACACACACACACACACACACACACACACACACACACACACACACACACACACACACACACACACACACACACACACACACACACACACACACACCTCTGCCACAGACATTGCAGCAGCAAACCAAAGAATCAT